>VYZT01056703.1:4413-30522 GCA_013400735.1 Pomatostomus ruficeps | reverse complement strand
TGCCGGGCCCCGGAGGACAAAGCGAGGCAAACCCGCCGCACTTTGCGGGGAGGAAGCTCCCCCGTGTCTGCGGCGCTGCAGCCGCTCGTCGGGGGTACCCTATAAACACCAGCGAAGTTACTGTTCAGCAAAGTAACGCTCTCTTCCGCTAGTAAAAATCAGCTCTGTTAAAAAAAAAAAAAAGCAAACAGCAATAGCCAACTAACCAAAATATCCCCCCATCTGTAAACGAAGAAAAACACGACTTAAAGCCACCGTTCCCAGAAAAAACCCGAAGTAGCATTCACATGGGTCCCGAAAATACGCAGTGTGAGTTTTCTTTCGAAAAAACCTTATGGCTCTGGTTTTACTCACTCTTAAACTTACCTGTTACTCTTAGAGGTTTGCTTCCCCACGTTGATCTACTGGGGTTAGGCAGGCAAACCGGCCGGTTGTTTCCTTGGTGGATTCCTCTGGTTCAGTCGGTTGTGTGTCCAGTGGATGCTGGGTCTGTCTGTACAGCTGAGAGGGTGTTGCGGAGTCTCTCCGGAGAACTCCCAGAGGTGTGGTGTCAGCGTTAAGTGGGAACACTTGTGCTCCAGCTGGTGCTTGTCTAGTTAATGTGCTCTTGCGTATTCCGTTGATTGGAAAGGATATTTTTACCTTCAAAGGCACTTTGAAGTTGAGAGATTTGAGACTTGAAGTGAAAAGTAGATGGTGTTTGGAGAAGGTAACCATAGCAGAGTGGTGGAGTTTTGCACCTTTTCTGAATGCTGCCTGGTTTTGTTCCTGTTGTTTTAGTCCACTGCAAACCTTCAGCTTGTTTTCAGTGTTGTGAAGAGGAACGTATGCAACGCCGTGGTTGCTATACTGGAATTCCATCCGATGATTTGGGTTTTTCTTCTAAATGGGAAGTTCCTTGTGCATGAAAGATTTATCTGCTGCTTGAAGCAGGTGTGTTTTTGCATGAAACAGTTCTTCAGGTGATTACATTTCCTTCTTTCTTTGTAAACTGCTGCTTGACACTGCTATACGTGAAAGTATATAGTTGAGTCCTTCTAATATAGGATTGCATGTTTCTCTTAAACGTCTAATAAACAAAAGTCTTATTTTTCTAAATGCATTTGCCATTTTAATAGAAGTCTGAATAGTGTAGTTGTATCTTTCTCACTTGTAAGCCTGCTGTTAATGTCCTGGAAGATGTGCGAATATCCATGTTTGTTTTACTTCCCTGTGTTAGGGAGTTTGTGAAGGGTTTGTTAGTACTTCTGGCTCTAAGTTCGCTTTGGTAATGATGCTTGTAACTGAAATTAGCTTGTTGGGGTTGTGAGGAGGAGGCAGTTACCTGTTCCTAGTAAGATTCATTCCTCAGCGGCTTTCCAAAGAATCACAGTTTCAGTGTGAGGTGGTCTGCCAAGTAATGAAAGAGCAAAGGTTTTCCGTCCCATCTTTAAATACGAAGTACATGTGCTGCTACTTAAAATGCTTGGCTTTTTTGTTGAGTTGTTATCCTGGGAAGATAATTTTTATACAGGGATGAAAAAAATGGGCATTTGATCAGAATTGGGTAATGAAATGGCAGATTACACATGAAAATAGAGTGTCTTGTGGGAGTTCTTGCTGTGTGCTCTGTGGAGTTGACTGCCTAGACATGGCTGTGAAATGTCATTTAGTTTCACCAACTAGTGTGACTCTTGAAGAATTCTTCACCTGCAGCTCTAGGGATGTTTTCTGAGGTATGCCTTACTTACATCGCTCTGTTCGAATAAGTAGATGCACAGTTGGAAGGAATATCTTTCTTTATGGAGCAAGGTTTTGGTAAAATTCAGGGCTTTCAGGTGTTTAACTCTTGTTCTTTACCTTTGAAAGAGAGATTTGTTCACCTATTGGTGATGGGAAAATTTGAAAGACTCTTCAAATGTTTTCTGTCTCTTTCTATATTCTTCGTGGAAGGCATATTTATGTCTTGAAACCTTACAAAAGCTTTACAATGCAATGGCCAACAAGTCATGTAGAGAGAACGTATAGAAAATGCACCCTTGTGATTCTTGTACGTTGCAGTGCCTTGTGGTGGTCGCAGGTTTGAAATTCTATGTATACAGTTCTTTGTGGACTGTTACTGCTGTTGTGTTGCCTGCATTGATTTTTGCCTCCATTTATTCTTTATTGCAGTCTAAAAGTTGGTTTTAATTGGTTGCCCACAGGATTGGCTTGGCTTCTGCTACTTGTTAAGAAAAAACATCTGTCTTTGCAGGTAAGAGCTTTTGAATTGAAGACTTATTTATATGCATATTGAATATATCCTAAGAAACACTTGAAGCTCTTGGAATCTGTGAATTTATGTCAAAAGACTTGGGTCAAATAATCTGTAGCTTGTCTCCTCGCCACTGGTGATGGTGGTTTTGGCAGTGTTTTTCTTGTAAACAGGATTTTCTGCCAAACTAATGTTTTGTTGTTTCATCAGCATGTGGTAGTCTGGAACACTCTCCCAGTTATTTTGCACTGTTGGAAAATGCAGTTACTTTGCTGCAGGCCACAGGTCTGCCTGTCTGTAACTGTTGGAGTGTAGAAGTGGACATCAATTGGTTCTAATTAAGTTTTGTAGCACTTACAGGGATCAGATAGTTTCAAATTGGCTCAAAGATGAGTAACAGCTTGATTGTAGCCTTAAAAAAGTAAAAGACAAAACTGTAGTTTGCAGTTTTAACTTCTGCGAGACAGTCTCATACTTAAAATTCCTCCTCCAATACCAGTGTTTCTGCCGTTCTTAGTCTTCACCCAAGAAATGCCAAATATGTTTGTGTGTGTGTGTATCATGTGAGTATTGTACTTGAATACTCCCCAGGGGCTGGGTGGAATCTTCTGAACTTTTCTATTGTAAAATCCATACATCTTAAAAGGCTACTCTGGTGTGCTTATGAATTTATATGTATGACCCAAATTATTCTTGTTAGCACATTGAAGACAGAGGAAGTGTTGTCGTCTTTTACACCTTTTTTTCAGTGTAGCATCAACATTTTAAAAGACATTACTGGCAAGACATGTTAAGATTCACCAGAGGAGTTGAATCAGGTTGACTGTCAGCAGCTTGCTGATTTCCAGCTTTGATCGTGGCTTGGTAAGGGGATGGATTGTCCGTAGCACACCCCTAGGATGTTGTCCTTCCACAAATATATCAAACATACAAAATGATAAGAAAACCCACTTTTCTTGGGGAGAAAAGCAGGCAGCCTGAGAAGGTCTGACAGCCCAATGAAAGCCTTCAGTGCCTGCTGAACTGGTGTGCATCCCGTTCTGTGTCTGAAGTTAACGTTGCCTCTGCGTGTATTGGTCTTTGCAAGTGAACAGGGAAATATTTGAGCAGGCTTTGCATTTTCATTACTTGGAAAATTTGAGCATGTGGGTTATTGTCTCCTAAGCCCATATCGGAAAAAATGCGGTTTGCGAGTGTTTAGCAATTGAAAATTTGGCCCTTTTGGTCCCTGAGATTTTTCTTTAAATCACAGAAGTGACACTACTACTTTGTTTAAGCAGTGAAGTTCTGAAAAAATGAAGCAGCTCTTTTACATGTTGACAAAATATTCCTTTGTCAAAAATATTTGATTAGTCAAGTTCTTAAAATTCTTTTTATTCAGACCATGTTACTGTCAGCTCTTGCTTAATATTAAGCAAGTATTTACTTAACATTCTGTGTGGAATTAACTACAGTGAAGTCATTGCTGAGAGTTTTTCTAGTGACTGTATACCTAAGCAGCTCTTTGGAT
Source organism: Pomatostomus ruficeps (assembly GCA_013400735.1). Taxonomy (NCBI): domain Eukaryota; kingdom Metazoa; phylum Chordata; class Aves; order Passeriformes; family Timaliidae; genus Pomatostomus; species Pomatostomus ruficeps. Next base: position 26,779 of record VYZT01056703.1, on the reverse strand, counting down.
GTTTTTGTCAATAGTGATTTAGTGGATCTGAATGGAGTACTTAGTAACGGGACTTCAAGGGCTCCCTTAGCGTTTATTATGAAGTTTTGAATTTAATGCAAAACTGAAAGACTTGCATTATCCCAGAAGTTATGGAAATGTTCGGATGCTTGAACTCTTTTGTGACTTTATCTGTTGACTTGTCCCCTGGGCTGGGTTCATGCAGTCGTTTATAAACGCAGTTACGGAGCAGGTGTCAGTCCCGTTAGAGAATGTCAGGTTCCAAAGCAGCAGATCTCGGTACCCACACCTTCCCAAGCTGCCTTTGTTCAGCCAAGGGCCGTATCAGATTGTCACCCCTTTTGCATTAAGGAAATAGCTAATAGTCTCCCATTTAACATGAGAAACTTCAAATGTCTTTACTTCTGATACATAAAAATTTCTGGAACTCGTTTCTGTGTATAACAGGTAGTAGAAGAAATCTAAACCTCCTGGCAAGATCTGCTTTCAGTAGTGTTCCACTTTGCAAAGCACAGGTGCAAAGCCAGAAATGCTTTTATAGCACTTGCTTGCCTCAGGATCATCTAATGCAAAAGCAATCCTGTAGCACAACGGAGTAAACCTTGGGTTTCCAATACTCTTTAATACAGCTTCTTTAAAGGAGGCAGAATTTTCATTTTAACTTTAATTTCAGAGATTGTCACCAATGCTAGGCAAATTTAAAATAAAACTACAGAATCATTGTAAAACACTGCTTTTTAAAACAGTGCAAAAAGTCTTAGATACATTTTTAGATGCTTGGATAGCATAGGTGGTCCTTACTTTGATCTGTTGTGGTTTTTTTGTTCATGGGCAAGTTACTTTCTTGTTGGAAAATGATTGGGCAATGAATTTTATTTTCAGATTAAATGTAATTCCACTCTTAAGAGATAAAGGCAAGGATGTTGCTTTTGTTACCTCACCATGGAGATGGGAAAGTTGCTTTAAAAAAAGATTACCCTGGAAGCTTAGTATGTATTCACCTTTCTGTTGCCGTCTTCCCTTGGTGGAATAGGGGTTTTCTTAGTGGTGTTTTTGCTTTTTTAAAAACCTTTCTTACGCTTGTATTGCAAGTTCCAGTCTCTCTTTCAGGACGGCGCAGTAAGGAACCTGACACTCACACGCAGCGACCAGAGCAGCAGAGCTGACTCGGTGCCAATGGGCTTGTTTGCTGTCTCCTTGAGGGAGAAAAGTCTTCCACACTTTTCTGGTGTCACCTGGTTGTGGGGCAATGCCCTGTAATGCCCCAGGATGTTGCTTGAGTTCATTAGTGTGTTGAGGGGTTTAGCTTTGGTGTGTTGGTCAACGGAACAAAATACTTAAGGACTCGTTTTAGTGATCTGAAGTTCCATCATGCAAACAAAAGAGTTGTTGCTTCCTCACCCCATAGAAGGATTATTACTCTTGTTTTCATTAAGTACAGAATTCAGCGTTTCCTGGTTAAATTGTGGCTTTACCTAGTCATTCAAGAGTTGTCTTCTCTAAAGTGGATGATCTGGAAAACAAATGGAGCCAACTTAGAGATTTGACTGTATGCTAGGATTTAGCTGAGTTGTTGATTGTAGTTGGTCAGATCTTTGGTAATGACCAGGAGTCTTTGCTGCATGGCTTTGTGGTGTTGCTTTGGGGCATCTGGTTGGACTTGATCTTTAAGGTCTTTTCCAGCCCAGGCAGGTCTGTGATTCTGTGATCTGGTTCATGCATCCTTGGTTTCAAATGCTAAGTTAACTCTCTTTGTATGTGACTGACGGGAGCCTTGGAGATCTTCCATACAGATACCGAGCTGGCTTGTGCTTAGGAAGCGAAGAATGTTCAGAGGTGAAGTGGCTCAGGTGAAGCATGGTGCTGTTGCTGATGGTTTAGGGTGAGAGACAGGCTTCTGAACTGTTGCATTGTGCTAATATTATCAATATGGTGCTTTCAGCCTTTGCTGAAGGTTTGTCAAGAATAAGTGACAAGTATCTAGTTTCCTCTTTATCTTCAGCTTCTGATATGACCTCAGGCTTCTGACCTCACAAGGTAACTGTCCAGATCTAGCTGTTCAGAATTCCCTTAAGCATCTGCTGATGTCAGCTGTGGAGGTGAAATTCATTTACTTGCGTCTGAGACGTAAAGTGTCATGCCAAACAGAATATCTGCAACTATTGAAAAATGTCTTGGTTTTGAAAATTGTAAAGGTCCTCTATCTAGCTGGATATGCATAGGTGTTAATTTAATTTAGGTGAGGTCTCTATTGTCACAAAACGTCTGGGGCTGGTTTATAATGGATCACCTGGACCTCTTGCCTTTGCTAGGAGAAAAACGTCAGGTCAGTATGATACAGATGCTCCCTGTCAGGATGTCTTGTGAGTCTCAGAGTTGCTAGTTGTCCATACAGGGATTTTGTTCATAACCGACTCACTGTTACATTTCTAGTTGTCTTCACCTGGCAGGAGATAAAATCCTTCCCCAAGTGAAAGGGAACTGTTTGTTTCCCACAGCTGTGCAGAATTTTTCAGTCACTTTGTCAGGTACAGTGGATACTATATCAGTGTATAGTAAATTAATTTTGTTTTGCGTGGCTAAAATATTCTGTTTGCTTACATTCCATTAAATATTGAACTACTGATGTAATAGTTCTGATTTTTGACGTTCCTTAGTTTGTTTTTTTTTTTTTTTTTAACTGACACTTGTGGGTCTTAGTATAACAGCTATTTTGGAATTTCTAGTGCAAAATGTATACTGATTGTGTTGGTAAATGTTTAATACTTCAGTCTGTATGAAGTCACCAAACATGAACAAGGAACTTGGGATATGAACATGCTTAATCTTTGCCAGATGTTGTAGGTGTATATAAACGAATATAGTAGATGGTGTCTGTAGGTAATTGCATGGTGTCACAAACAGTAGTCTGACATGGCCGTTGCCTTTTCTCATCTGCAGGTGTGTGTTGTTTCAGCGCAGCATGGCTGTGGTCATCCGCTTGCAAGGTCTCCCGATTGTGGCGGGGACCATGGACATTCGCCACTTCTTCTCTGGATTGACCATTCCTGATGGGGGCGTGCATATTGTAGGGGGTGAACTGGGTGAGGCTTTCATCGTTTTTGCCACTGATGAAGATGCAAGGCTTGGTATGATGCGCACAGGTGGTACAATTAAAGGGTCAAAAGTAACGTTGTTGCTGAGCAGTAAAACGGAAATGCAGAACATGATAGAACTCAGTCGTAGGCGTTTTGAAACTGCCAATCTAGATATGCCACCAGCAAACGCTAGCAGGTCGGGACCACCACCTAGTTCTGGAATGAGTGGAAGGGTTAACTTACCTACTACTGTACCTAACTTTAATAATCCTTCTCCTAGCGTAGTAACTGCTTCTACTACGGTGCATGAAAGCAATAAAAACATATCCACATTTTCCACTGCCAGTATGGGGACCGCACCTCCAAATCTCGGGAGTACCTTTGGTAGTCCAACATTTAGCTCAACTATACCTAGCACAGCATCCCCGATGAACACAGTACCTCCTCCACCAATCCCTCCCATCCCAGCTATGCCATCTTTGCCACCAATGCCTTCTATTCCCCCTATACCCGTTCCACCCCCTGTACCCACGCTGCCTCCTGTTCCTCCAGTTCCTCCAATACCTCCTGTGCCCCCCGTACCTCCAATGACGCCTCTGCCTCCCATATCAGGAATGCCTCCTATGAATCCTCCACCTGTAGCACCCTTACCCACTGGAATGAATGGGTCTGGAGCAGCAGTGAATATGAACAGCGGCTTGAATCCATTGTTTATTGGCCCCATGAATCCTGTAAATCCTATCCAGATGAATTCTCAAGGTAGTGTCAAGCCAATTCCAATCAATCCAGATGATTTGTATGTCAGCGTTCATGGAATGCCCTTTTCTGCAACAGAATCTGATGTGAAAGACTTTTTCCTTGGGCTCCGTGTGGATGCAATCCATATGCTGAAGGATCATGTAGGTCGAAATAATGGAAATGGACTAGTTAAGTTTTTTTCTCCTCAAGATACCTTTGAAGCACTGAAGCGAAACAGAATGCTGATGATTCAGCGCTATGTTGAAGTTAGTCCTGCAACAGAGAGACAGTGGGTAGCTGCTGGAGGCCACATAACTTTCAAGCAAACCATGGGTCCCTCTGGGCAGGCACATCCTCCTCCCCAGCCTCATCCTAGGTCCAAATCTCCCAGTGGACAGAAAAGGTCGCGGTCGAGATCTCCCCATGAGCACGGTTTCTGTGTTTATTTGAAAGGTCTTCCCTTTGAATCGGAGAACAAACACGTGATAGATTTTTTTAAAAAGCTGGATATAGTTGAGGACAGCATTTATATAGCTTATGGACCTAATGGGAAGGCAATTGGAGAGGGGTTTGTTGAGTTCAGGAATGAAGCTGATTACAAAGCAGCTTTGTGTCATCATAAGCAGTACATAGGGAATCGCTTCATTCAGGTTCATCCAATTACTAAAAAGGCAATGTTAGAAAAGATAGATATGATTCGTAAGAGATTGCAGAACTTCAGCTACGACCAGAGAGAAATCTTGATGAGTGCTGAGGGAGAACCAGGCTTGCCAAAATTGTGTGCACATATAACTAATATTCCGTACAATATAACAAAAATGGAAATACTTCAGTTTCTAGAGGGACTGGCAGTAGAAGAAAACTCTGTACAAATTCTTGTTGATAATAATGGGCAAGGTTTAGGACAAGCACTGGTTCAGTTTAAAGCTGAAGATGATGCTCGTAAGGCAGAGCGTTTGCACCGTAAAAAACTGAATGGAAGAGATGTTAATTTGCGTTTGATAACTGTAGAAGAAATGAGAGATATTGAGAGAAACCCACCATCTCAAGGGAAAAAGATCCTGAAAATACCAATCCAGGGAAACCCGCCTGTGCCGGGAGCACAGGGCCCTGGTGCGGATGAGCACGCCTTCTTGGGGGGAAACGCTAAAGAAGCAAACAATGGTCCTCCGTTCAACTTCCCTGGGAACTTCAGCGGGTCTGGCACGTTTGGTCCCCCTTTACCACCTCCTGGAATAGGTGGCTTTCCTGATTCTAGACCAGGAATACCCACAGTTGCAGCTAGTGGCTTACCTGCTGCAGGTATTGAGGTGCCAGCTTTTGCAGGCGGTCCTGCTAATTTGAGTGGCCCAGCAGGTTTTGCAGGGGGTCCTCAGACATTTGGTAATGGTCCTGGCAATCTCAGTGGGCCCCCTGCCTTTGGTGCTGGTCCTCCAGCAATTGCTAGCGGTCTTGGACATTTAAGTGGACCTCCAGGGTTTGGACCTGGACCAGGAAACATACATATTGGTGGACCCCCAGGTTTTGGATCAGGGTCTGGGAAGCCAGGGCCAACTGTCATTAAAGTGCAAAATATGCCCTTTACTGTTTCGGTGGATGAAATTCTGGATTTTTTTTATGGTTACCAAGTGATCCCTGGTTCAGTGTGCTTAAAATACAATGAAAAAGGCATGCCCACTGGAGAAGCAATGGTTGCATTTGAGTCTCGTGATGAAGCTATGGCAGCTGTTGTTGATTTAAATGACAGGCCTATAGGCTCCAGAAAAGTAAAACTTGTTTTAGGGTAGCTGTTCATCTGAAGTAGTTGTAGAATAGATATTCATAGTGCTGTGATAAATGCATCTGGATTGGTTTTTATAGTATTTCCAGGATAGAACCTGTGGATTGTTTAAATTGTAAAACAGGTTGGTTTTGATAAGACAGAGCACTGGGTTAGCCATGACATGAGAAACACTGCAAGGAGAGAGGTGCGGTGGATTTTCCTCGTGCAAATATGCGGAGAAGCTGGACAGATTCTTACTCGTCATAAAAGTTTGGTAAACTCTTCCGGACACAGTGTTTATCGAGAAACCGCGATTGGTTTGACATAGTTTTGGATAAGGGAAGTAGATGAATTCAGTGAAGCTCTTCAGTGGTGTTCTTGTAAGCCATTGTAAAATAGATAGCTATTTTTAGATTTGGTTAAAAGCTGGCTGAATTTGCTTTGTTCACAGGTCAAAGCTTTGTTTAAAGTTCTGATTTTATTCTGCAACTGAATGAATTCTCAGTGTACACAGATCAATTGTTTTGTGTATGTATCTTTATTTTTTCCAAAATTCTCACTGTATGAACAGTTGAATTATGCCCTTTGCTGATGTGTCTACCAAACTAATTCCTATGAGTATGAGCAGAATCGTTCTGTAAAATTCAAGCTGTTCTTTGTGGTATAACCTTTAGTTATTTATATATTGCAATTATAACTGTGCAGAATAAGACTTTTGCCACAAGTATAGCTAACCTCAAACATAAATCATAAGAGTTTTTATAGTACATTTAAAACGTTTGCAGTTGAAAATAATCATTATTGTTTAAGTAGCTTGATTTGTTAGGATTATACAAATCGGTTGGGAAAGGATCTTTGACATTAGTTGGATATGGATGTTTCTCACATGTCTCTTGAACTTCTCACATAGAAGAGTCTCTGCTAAGAGAACCAAAGTGGTGATTATTAGTAGAAGATTGGAGTCCAGATAAAGTTTTAAATTAGGTTATAACGAAAGAAACTTGTATCTTCAGCAACTCTTTTTTGAATTACTGCTATGGGTGAATTCAGAGATGAAATTTATTTTTCTCCAAAACTTGAAAATACTGAGTTTACTATATATTTTTGCAATAAAGTTGTGCTGTTGTATTCAAAGTCTGTAAAGAGTTGCCATTTTCTTTGTTGTGCAGTGAAACCTTCCATGGAAAAACAGAGAAATGGAAAGGAAGTAATTACGCAAGTGAAAAGTAGAATTTTTTTTGTTTCATCCTTGCTTGGCTTATGATAAATTTTAAGACTTGGGCATTGCCTGAAAAAAAAAATCCTGCTATTCCCTGCAAATCATTGTACTTAAACATAGTAAACTTCAAACTGGTTTGGGGTATTTTTGACAAAGAAGAACAGTGCCTTTTGGTGTTGCATACCATGGAACACTGAAGTGTATGGTCAGGCAAAATTGAGAGGTGCAAGTGGCAACAGTTTTATTCGTGTGGTATGTAGGAGAGATTTGCAAACCTGTGCAGCGCTGCATCCTGAGAGGATTTCACAGTACAGGAATCCGTGGAAGGATTGTGTAAAGGTGTACTTCAATAAAGAGGTGGTTGCATTACACAGATGCTTCTGTAATTCATTAGCATAATTTTGTTTTGACAGATTACTAGGTGGTCCCAATTTTGGAAAAGTCATGTGATTTGTATATACTGTTTAAAATTAAGCCTCCTGTTAATAAAACTGTCTGTCTCTGAAGCTTCATGTTACGCGTTTCAACAGTCTTTGGGAGTAATGTTTCAACAGCAGATCTTTGTTTCTTTCTTTTTTTTTTTTTCCCGAAAGTCTGAAAGTACTCTTGCCGATGTCAGAAAGATGTGTGATTAGGAGTCAAGTCAGTTTATTTTAAAATTTTGCTCTTTGTTTTTTAAGCAACTTTTATTAAAGTTTCATACTATATTGGAGTTTTTTGGGTGCTTGTTTCTTCATGTTTCACATTAGAATAAAATTCCTGTTGCCTAAAAGGAAAACTTGGCTTCATTGTTCACAGAATTGATTTAAGACACTAGTGTGTGTTGACTCACCAAACCTGGTGATGACTTTTTTCAAGTTCAAATGAATCACAACAATGCTTGCCTTGTTGTGAAGTGTAATTAAACTACAGGTGTCTGGAATTAGATACACGGTTCTGTGTTACTGTCTTTTGATTTCACATCGAGATCCTCTTGGTAATGGCTCCAAGGCTTTTAGTGTTTGGGTTAGACACAGCATCTGCTGTGAAACATGCTTGTGTGCCGGTTCCTTTGGACTTGCTGAAAGTGCAGGTTTGTTTTGGAAAGCTGTTTACGATTCTTGATTTTTCTGTATGGTCTGAAGATGTTTAAATGCTTATCTGAAAAAAAATGTGCAAACCAGAAAGCCATTGTGTTGGGAATGTTGGCTTGGATGGAATGTTTAAATGGAAGATTTGGGGTGGGGCAGGGGCACTTCATCTTGCCAAGCAGTCGATGCTTCTTAGCTTTTAGCCTAAATTAGTTAGTAAATATCCCCTATGCCTTAAGAGTAGGCTTCTGGAAAAAAATAGAAAGTCATAGCATGTTAGGATTTCTGTATGTATGACAAACAGTACATCAGCTCAAACAGTTACAGTTGATCCTTTAAAGCACATGCAGAGAAAAGTTCATTATAAAGGGTCGATGCAGCTGTAAGAAGTTTAGAAGTTTTCTGTAACAATGTGGTTTCTTGTTAGAAGTAGCCTTAAACTGCACGTTACACTAAATTACGAGTGATACCCTTAGACTACACGTCTAGCGTTCATCTAAGTGCTTAATTAGCACTTGTCTATATTCATGAACTGCCTTAAAAATGAGGGGTAGACCTCTGAGGTCACATCTCCGATGTGGCAGGCGCATAGAACACCCCAAGCTGATGGTTCCCTGCTGGCAAGAGGTAGCCACAGACAGAATCAGCCCTCGGCTGCTGCTCAGATCCGCCCTTGTTTGACCTTGATGCCTTGAGTGTCAGGAGGTTACATCCTCCTTAGCCTCGTTGGAGCAATACAGTCAGTCACACTGACGTCCCAATTTCTTCAAATAATGGAAAGAAGGTACTTGTGTTTATATAACTGGCTAAGCTGATGTTTTAGCAGTTCCTTATGTGTCTCTAAATACTACTGCTAAAAGAAAAAAAAGTGGAAAAATGTTACATTCACAACATGATTTGTTTAACATATGGGTTTTCTTCCCATTCTAAATAGAAATGAATGCAATTAGTCAATGATATAATTGTGACTTACATGAAAGAACTTCAGTAGTTGGATGAAAGTGTGGCTTAATATTACCAAATTTCAAACAGTTACCCATCAATGTCCCAGTCAGCTTTTGTTGCCAACACAAGTCAATTCTGTAATATCAGCATTAAAACCAGTTCTTGACTGATGAATTGTTGCTATGGTCTAAATGTAGATTTATGAGGTTTGAGGCTGTGTAGGTTTGAAGAAACCTGAAGGATGCTTTATTTTAGTAGCATTCCTTTCATAGCATGTAGTATTTTTCTTGAGTGTCTATGCTCTGAAATTGTGGTGAGCAGAGAGGAAGATGGATGCAAAAATAAAGAGTGTTGTTGTGTACCAGATGACATTGAAGGTTTGCCTTTTAAAAAATGCATGTGCTGCTCAGTTCTACATGGCTCATGCTGTCCTTAAAGACATTGTCTGTGCTCTGAAATCAGCAGCTTGTTTTGCTGAGAGTATTCCGGAGCAGTAAAGACTGTAGAGTCTACAAAAGCGTTTGTTTCCAGTTTCTAGGCACACCAGTGGTGCATTAAATGTAAATAATGATTGTGGTTTCTTTATTTTGTTTCTCCTCAGTCGTCTTCTGTGGTTGTTCCAAAGTTGCTGCTTCCCATAGCAAGTGCTGTTGGCCCTCAGCAGGTTGTTCCGCAGCACTGCACTGTGTTGGCCTGATCTGCAAAACTGAAACCACTGTCTGTCATGGACCATTTAAAACCTCTGGTTGGCCAGCGGACCACTGTGGAGAGCAGCTGGTTTAGGTTGATTGTTCAGATACATGGATTAGACCCTGAAAAAAAGGATTGCAATTCCTGTATAAGGTGGACTCTAGTGCAAGAAAACAACTAGTTGCTATATTTGCTACTTGGTTGAAAAGAAGCAGTTTTGAAATTGGGCATACTAGGAAACGTTGCGTTTGAGTTCAGACAAATACACAAATTAGTTTTACGTCAGTTTGCTGCTTTAGATGTCCATGTCTTTGAAAAGAAGATGAGATGCTAAATTCTGTTGCTGTAAGGTTTTTCATTAACTCTGCCTTGGCCTGGAGGCAGAGTTGCCAAACACATTTGCCCGTCTTTGCTCTTTTCCAGGTTTGCCAATGCTCCTCGCTGTTCGGTGGCTGTGTTTTTTTTCATAGCTTTGGGAAAACTGAGCTAGAGTTTGTGTACAGAGGGAGAGGAAGGGAAACTGTTTAATGCTCCTGCAGGAAGAGTAACCTCAAAGTGTTCTCTTCCTATCTGCTTTTGGCAGTGAGAATGTGGTTGCAGTTCAAAGATTTGTTTTTTCCACAGTTTGGCTTTTCCATGGAGTGAAAACCTGTTGGTTGGTAGTACACGCGTTGATTTGTGGCTGTGTACTGAAATCCACTGCTCTTTCCCTATCTCGTGATCAGGTAGGTCTAACTGTGGCTTGTTTTCTGTACAGATGACGTTGTTAGTAATTTTCTTGGAGCTCTCTTACTATGTGCAATGTTTGGGTGTTGTTTGTGCAGGGAGTGTTTCCCACTTCCCTGACCTGGCTGCTTTTCACTCCTGGCTGTAAACACCATATGGAAGAAAAGCAGCCCTAGAAATGTTCCTTTTCGTTGGCTCCAGACTGAACATGGCTGTCAGATGGTTTGGCTGTGACTCCTTTCCCTTGCTGGCGCTCGCTCCTGTGCAGCTTCCTTTATCATTCTGGGTTGGTTTGTGTGGTCACAGCATGGCAGCTTCAGAGAGAAGTAGCCAGATGAGTTCTGACCTGAGGTCCTTTCCTGCTTCTGCAGAGGCAGAGCTTGCTCCTTTGTGGCTATCTCCCTTGTGTGTTCCCATGTCTACAGCCTGAAATTCGACTGCTCTTACTGGTTGCTTCCCAAATACATTAAAGTAAGCTTTCAGAAACGGGGAATGTGTTTTCCTTTAGCATGAGTCTGAGTTCCACAGAATCGGTTTGTAACTCTGTATTTGCTATTCTTACACCAGCTTCACCATTTTTCCTCAACTTTTGAGTTATTTCGCTATAAATCACGAATGATTTAGACTTGGTTTACTATAGATCACAGCCAGGAAAGACTTTGGGGCTGGAGTGGGGATTGCCCTTATGGTGCACAGTATACAGAAGTGTAATTTAATTTCCCTGTAACGTTTAAAACCAAAGAGTAAGGACTTGTAAGTCTTTACAGGGAAAATAGGAATTAATCCTGCCTAAAACTCTCTCGGGCATAGCCTGGCTTTTTGGGCTGGTCACTGCAGGAAGGCTGGTGACTCTGAACTCATCATGTTGCAGTTACAGGGTTGTTAAACAAGGAATCGGTTGGATTGTCCGGCGCTGATTTCTGACAGTCTGAAGGCAGGTGGAACTTCCAGCTAGCAATTTCAGAGTTTGGAACAAATAGTTTTCTGTTTTCCATTGAATGGGAATATGTGGATGGAGCACTGCTCTGTGTGACTGTAGGAAGCCTAGAAATGCTTTCTAATCCCGTAGGCAGATTTGGGAAGGAAAACAGTGATAAAATCACAACCTAAACTACTTCAGGAATTCCTTTTAGATAATTTTGGTTGAGTGCCTTTTATGATGAGATTCACAGGACCTCTGTCAGTAAAATTTGAAGCCTCTGTGTAGCACCCATTTGTGTAGTGACCTTGCTGTGGTGGCGTTTTGCCAGAATCTGCTTCTCAATGAGCTTTTTATGAAATTTTTGTTGTCAGCAGTATAACCAAAGCATTGCTCTTGTTTTGATGGGAGGAAGGACATGGATTGTGGAAAACCCTTGCTTGTTTGAACAGGACGTTCAACTCTGAAGTGAAAATAATGGTTGCCAACACCTTTTCATTATTAGGCAAATGTTTCTAGTACAAAAGCAGAATTTATGAACCTTGTGTGCTTGAGCAACACTAGTGCAAGCAGCTGTAAAAGTGAAGAGGCTAATTAAAGTAACGTTAGACACTGGCAGCTCACTCACTGAACGTGTGGGAAACCCTGCTCCTTAGGCAGGGGAGGCAGAGTTATTAAATACCACAAATTCATCTGCCTAGGGTTCCCCCTCTCATTTTCAGCATTGCTGCAGAGCCAGTCTTCTGTGTTGCAGGTCCAGTCTTCTATGAATAGATAAGAGTGTTTTTAATAGCACTTAGAGCTCTCTTCAGACGTGGCCTTGAGTGCTTTTGGGAGGTGTGTGTGCAGAGTGGTGGTGCTACAGCTCATTTGTCTCCCAGTAACCGGTATGCCAGTGGCAGAATGTTTTCATCCTCACAATAAGGGAGCATCAACACTGTCATCAGAAAAGAGGCATTAGGGGCGAAGTTGAAGGGTTGAGGCCAAACTTTCATGCTTTAGCTGTAGTGAAAACAACCAAGTGCTGCCCTGATCTAATGAAGTGGGTTCAGAAACTCCAGCACTGAGTTTGTGTGAAAAAGAGGACAATAAACCAGTGACTAAATAATTATATTCTTAAACTGATCTGAAATGTAAATTCAGCTCTTAGTGATAGAATGTATGAGACAGGTAATTGATCTAAATGAGTTGCTGTTAAATGGTTAAACCCGAGCTCTGCACAGTCTTAAGTTTTCTTAGATTGTAAATCAGAATAGTTTTTGATGGTAAGTCCTTTTAAAGTTTTTTAAAGACAGCTGTAGTTGTTATCACTTAAGTCAGTGTGCATATAAAGGTGTTTTAACTGCATGCATCTCTTAAAAAAGCCTTTCAGCTATATGTGGAAAATTTCGTATACAACACCATGGCCTACTGCACAAATGTCCTGGATTTTTTGGAGGCCTTTTTTTGTCATCTGCACACTTAGCCCTCCCTTTGGGTAACTGGCACTGTAGTTTTGTTAAGATTATAACCCAAAGGGCATTTCTTCCTTGCAGCACGAGCACTATATCATGCAGTTTATTTGAATGAGTAGGTACTATTTGGCTACGTTATTGTCTCCAGGAGCAGGAGACTTCACAGCCTTTTCCTTCTGTGTGATAGCTTGTGGTACTTTTCGCATTAAATTTTGTCATTAGTTGTAGAAATAGCTTCATGCAGAAACAACAGAAAGTTTTCTGAAACCTGAAATGCTTCGTTTTAAACTAAATAATAAGTGAATATATTATGAATCCTAATTAGTCTGCAGGTAATGTATCTCTATGAAATACCAGCTGTTTCAGCGCAGTGACTGGAATGAGTATAACCATAGGATCACGGAATTTTGTTATTGTGAAAGGTGAAGGGAATCCCTCTAACTGCGTTCTGTGCCAGCCATGGAGTGGTGATGTTGTATTTAACCTTCTTCTGTCTTGTTTACATTTGAAGGAGTCATTTAGGTAGGAAGAACCTGTTTTTTGAATTTTTTTGGGGCAGCACAGAGATACTGTTTTAATCCTTCTGTGCTTTCCAAATCCCCATGCTACTGCTGTAGGTTCACATGAAAGCTCTGGTGGTGAAGAATCTGTTATGGACAAGTGCCTGTGGTGCCGAGTCCGTCTGTCCTGCCTGCTGCCTGGTTCGGTGGTGCTCTGCAGTTTGTAACACAAATTTGCAGGTTCCACCTAATGGTGGTAACCCCGAGTCTCTCTGCTTACAGTGAGTGTAATTTATCTCGTTCTTTTACAGCTGTTAAACTTACTCTAGGTTTTTCATCAGAGAGGTTTTTGCCTGGAGAATTCTGCCTGCCTCAGTTCGGTCATGTTTTTTAAAAGTTTGTTGAAAATTTTCATTTCAGTTTGAGGAAAGAAAGAGCGTCCTCGGTGGGAGGTGTAGGGGTTTGCAGGCGCTTGGCTTGCAGAGAGGGGTTTCCTCGAGAGTGTGGAAAACCTTTGTAGCAAATTCAAACCTAATGACAACAGACTTCTTCAGGGTACAAATTGGAAACCACTACAGTGCATAGACTCTGGGTAGCAGACATGGAAGAGCTCTTGGGGAAATCGCTGTCTGCCTGCATTTGTGTAATCTCTCCTCCCTTAATGCAGGAGGAGTGTGTGGTCATTTTGGCCCACTTGTCTCTGAGACAGAACGGCTTGAACCCACTGTTGTAAAGGGTTTGTGCTTTTGTGAAGGTGCACTGGTGAGAGGAGTTGGATCTGGAACAGAACAGAAAGAAACATGAGGTCTGTTTGATGTTTGTGGCCTTTCAATTGTTCTATTGTTAGTCTGGATGGGGGAGAGAAAAAACAACTTTTAAAATCCCTTGCCATGTCCTTCTCTTTATTCTACTTCCTTAATGTCAGGCTTTTGTGGTGGTGCGATTTTTTAGGGTTTTTTTTGTTTTGAAGTGTCATTATTTTGCAACAGATTAAGATGGAGAAGTTAAGATGTTCATACTAGAGATGGTAATAATTAGTGGCAGAAAAGTAGTATGAGAGTGAGAATCTCTCTTAAAAGGAAGCATACACTCAAAAGCAGAAAGAACTGAAAGACTCTTGGCAATTAGGTTGAACTTGCAATGAATAAATCAAAGAAATAAATTTCCTGGGAGTACTACAGAAGCAATATTAAGGTTTGGGGTTTTCTTTGGATCATATTTAATGAGCTAGATTCAGGATTAAAGTCCGTAAAGAAGAAAGCCTGACTTACATAATGCAGAGGGGTAATGTGGTTCTTAAAGTGTGAGAAATTGAAAGGTCACTTCTACTTTATCTTTACTGATTTTTTAGGCTGGAGTTGTCACTGTGCAATAATAACTGCAGGGCGACTGAGAATAGTTCAAATAATAATTCTGGGGTATTTCAGTCTTTTCTGGTGATAAGTCAGCAAATGCAATAAAAAGAAGAAGGTATGACAAGCTTTTCATTGGCTAAGTGGCTGTTGGTACGATGTAGCCACCAAAATTCTTCGTGTGAGTTTGATAAAATAGCAAAGAGCAGTGAAATGTATTGCTGGCAGATTTGTATTTAAAGTCTTACTGCGACCTCATGCTGTTGAGACAGTATGGACTAGACTGGGGAGATGGACTTAGGGAGTTCCTGCCTTGAAGTCACCTGCATAAAACCATGCCTGGTTTTGGAGGAATGGGTAAAATGACACCCACGTAGTATAACTGCAGGATAATTTAGATTTCCAGCGTTTGGAAAGGGTAGAAGGTGTGAAAGGGATAGGCAGAATGAATGCTGAGGAATCACTTCAAAAATCCTGCGTGCGTGTGAGTGAGAAGTGGTGAGTGGAGATACCTGCCAGTGAAACTGCAGTGTAGCTGAAGAACCGGAGAAGAGGAATATGGTGGAGACTTTGATCTCAGCCTAAGGAGTTTGGATTGAAAAGTGGAAGACTGAGTGATAGCCAGCTGGGTTTACCTGGGGAATGGACAGAATGTTTAGCTGCTCAGGCCTCAAGTGGAAATAGCTGGAGTTTTAAGGGAAGGAACAAGACCTTACTGGAGAAAGGCAGAGATGATTTGTGATGTAAAATACATGTTTGGGGTTGTTACAAAGGTCTGTGTGCTTGAGCTGTTAAGTCTGTTTTTTGATTAAGTTGTTCTTTCAGTAATAAATACTCGAGAATCATGGTGAGGGGAAGGAAAAAACAGCTGAATAAATATGAAAGGAATGGGAAAAAACATCTCACTTGGTGGGAGGAGTCAGTACTTCATTAGAATTGTCGTTGCTATTGTAACTTCAGTCCAGTGATTGACTCCAAAGCCCCAGCCTGCCTTAAGTTAGTTTTTCAAGGAAAGGGGTTTTGATATTCTATTAAATATCTATCTATGCTATTAAATACTCTGAAGAACTTTGAAACATGTTTTCTTTGCATGAAGAGGTTGGTTTAGTAACAGGTTTTGCATAAGTCCAGGTGTTAATTTGAAACTTTTTGTAGTTTAATATGTTCCAAGCTAGTATTTGAAATAGTTTCAAATTTGATCTATCAGTTTCTTAACTTATTCCTCAGGAAACTGGAGAACATATCTATAGTGAAGGCATGCATGGGCATTTCTTTGAGTTTATTGGTTGTGATTAAGGGGTATATTGATGGTGTACAAGTTAACACTGGAAATTGTGCAGGTGTAAAGGTGAATTTGTAGCAGCTGCTTCTTCCCCCAGAGCTGGGACTTGGCTCTTGGTGGGGGGAAGCTGCAGTAAAAAAGATGAACTGATTGAAGTTCTCGTTTGCATTTTTTACTAGGAATTGCCATCCCATTTGTGATTGTTGTGCTTTGTTATTTCTGTTACGAATGCGAGCTTTGCCTCCTCAGTCAGATTCGGGGAGCTTCTCGGAGGTTGGGTTGTCAGAGCTCGTACCTGTTGGCTGCCTTTGGACAGACACACACACAAACACAGACATTTTCATGGTCATACTGGAGCTTCAGGGTTCCTGTGGAGACAGCCCAGTGAGCGGAGCCAGGTTGTGCCTTCCTGTGTGGTCAGTGAAGTGTTGGATGAGTCCTGCAGGGCCGTTCTGAGCTCAGGGGCTGGGGCTCTTTCCCTTGGTCATGGCTCGGAGTTCCAGCATCAGCACAGCCTCCACTTGACACTGAAGGAAGTGTGTCCGTCCCCCCTGGGAGCTCTCCTCCCTGCAATTGGGGCTGGCTGATGAACCGTGGGCACTCTTTACCAGGGCTGAATCAAGCTGACCACCGTTTGTTTAGAAAGTTGTTCTTAATAGTATTCACCATTCTCTTTCTTTTATAACAGTCGGGAGATGCCTTTTGTTTCCGGTTATGTGTCAAATTTGTTAACCCCTTGCATGTGTGGTGACAGCTTGGAACACAGTCTGGAAAACAGCGATTTATTCCCTGCCTGTAGCAATAGTGATCTTAACCCACTGCAAATCGCCAGAAATAATGAACTTACAGAAAAAATTGCAGCCATTTGTATTTTCTACAGGACATCTAGGGCTGTGGGATGAGGCTCTGTGGCCCATGGAGGAGCTGGTGTGCTGGAAAAGGCCTTTATTGACAAAGAATTTGTGGACTGTGGTCCTTCTCACTAGACCCTCTTAATCTCAGTTTAAAATAGAGGTGCGTTTTAGTGCATCTGGTGATACAAACCTAGCTATATGATTTCTTTTAGAGCCTTACAGCGTTCAGGAAAGAAGGATCAAATTATAACGTTTATTTTGATAACACACTCAGAAAGTGATCCTGACCTCAGCACCAGGATCAGCTTTGTAATATCAAAATCCAAAATGTAACAGGCTGCCCCCTCAAGATTGAACTAATAACGAGCGAAAACATTGCTTCTGCTGGTCTGCATATTTTGGGATCACAGCAGAAGAAGAGAGGAGGAGTCTTGAAGAAAGTTTGGTGATAACTGGAAGATGTGGGATTAAACCAAGCAAAAGACAAGGGGGAGCGGGCAGGTTTTTGGTAAGTGCAAGATCAATTAACGGAGATGCCCTGTTACATGTGTTGGGTTAATTTCTTGAGTTGTTGGATAGCAAAAGGCCAAGATGATGAAAATTGCAATAGGGACATCCTGCTGGCAGAATTGCTGACATTTGTGCTGGGTTTGTAAGCAGAATGTAAGGCAGGAGCTATGGCCAGTCCAGTAGAGAGTAAATTCTTTGGAAATCAGCTGTCCTGGAGCACATGCATTAAAGCCTCAAGCTTGAGTTATACAAGGTGTTAAATTAATGTCTGATATTTGGTGTACACTCAAATGGAGCTGGTTGGGTATTCTGTACGGTGTTCTGTAGTTAATGAGATTTTATTAGTGTGATTAAATATGAAAAAGCTGCAGGTTTTCTTGTGCTGAATCCTTGCCTATATTTCATTTTATGCGGAGCAGCGAAACCAGGCTGACGCACAAGGCTGTGTTCAGTGATAATGCCACCGCTTTCTCTCGAGAAGGCACCACCTCCTGGCACTGCTAAAATCCTGCTGATGGTGTTTGATGCCATGAAGTTATTTAGATTTTTCTTGTCCTCTGGGTGACCGTGGGTTCTGTGAGGTGCCATGTGGGGTGATCACAACGCCCCTCTTGCCCAGTGCCCGCTGTCATCACCGCATCCTCCCAGCCTGAAGAGGAGCCTCTGCCCTTCAGGTTTCTGAGGTATGGAAGTGTGTGAAACAAGCTCTGTAACTCAATAATTCTCACCTTTGGCTGTCCAGCACTTGATACTTAGTTGTCTAAACAGTGGCACTCAAATTGGAGGGATAAGTAAAGAGGAGTTTATTTACGCTTCAGGCACCCATATGTGGCGTTTTGGGGAAATGCAGGACCCTCCAGAGCTCTGAACCGGGACAATTAAAGCCTTTAATCACTCTTGGTTTGGAGTTTTCTTCAACCATAAGTGTACAGTGCTTCTTCTCTTATGTTTCACTTGCTTTAGCTTTGGTTGAGCTGAATCACCAGAGGAATAGTAAATTTAATATTAGACTTGTCTATGTGTTGATTTTCTTTAGTGTTGTGTGTGGAAGGAAGTTGCTTTTTCTGCAGAAATGTGGAAAAGGTTGGATGTTCCGAAATGCTTATATGAAACTCCAGGAAGTAGCAGGTAGTTGCTTATTCTGAATGTGTATCATAGATGTCCTGTGTGATTTTCCTCCAGTTTTTTATTTTTGGTCTTGGTTTGATTGTTTAGGAGCAACTTCTTTACTGCTGTGCTTCATTTCAGTGTAGAGGAGCTCTGTGAAAAGTTGAGATCTGTCTTTTCATGTGTTGTACAGCTGTTGGAGGTTATGATCATCTTTACAGGGAAAAGGTGATGTGCTTAGTAAAGAATGATTTTGACTTTTTAAATTGGACCTCAGTTTGGTTGTCTGAGTACTTAAAGTGTACCCAGTAGGGAGCCATTCCGTGTTTTACTTGAATAAGTGGGAATGACATCTGGTTGGGCAGTGAAAGGCTTCTCTGGAGTATGCGCTTGGGATCTTGCAGATTTCTGTGGATGGTATTTTGCTCTAGTATTGGTAGGGATAACATGGGTGATGTATTATTTTTTTATTCAAAACGTTGCGTTGTATCACGTGCAATTCTAAATAAGAGCAAAAAATAGAGGCACCTGATGGATCTGAAGCTGTGTGTTGGAAACTCTTCCCTTCAAGGAATGTACGGAATTTGGCTCAAGATGAAACTTCACAGGTGGTGTCTCTCACCAGTAAGATCCCAGCTGTGGGAGTACTGGATCAGATGTCTGTGGCGATTTTCCATAGCATCGTGGATCAGGGCTGTGTAACACAACCTCAGCCGTATTTTACAAGCTGTTTCACGCAACAGCGCTTTCCTGGTGGCTTGCTCACGTTGCCTTTTCGTTTGAAACCGCTATGATGGGACGTACCCAGTAGCTCTGTTTTCTGTATTTTAAAGAGTTTGAATTTATTACCGCTTTTGGAGTTCATTTTCACTTGGCAATCTGAATTTCTGTGGCTAGATTAGTTTCGTGACTTGCAGACCGTGCTGTACTTTAATGTACCAGTGGCATTTGGAGGTTGTTAAACTGTCATTATTGCAGGCTGATCAGGGTCAATGTATAATAAATCCCTTATTAATGAAATGTGATAACTTTGTGGAAAGTAATTTGCTTTAGCTGCTGGTTTTGCTTTGGAAATACCCACTGTCTTGTGTAAACCAGAAGGTTCAAGTAGTAGTTCATCAGTATTAGTTATCAAGGGTGGCTGTGAGGGGAAAAATAGGAAAACAATGCATTTTAGAATTTCTGAAACTGTTGGAAAAAATTGAGTGTTGCAACAAATGTAAATAATATTCTGTCATTATAAATCCTGTTGCAAGTCTAAAGCCAGTTCATTTTGCGTGTGTGAATGGATACAAATGAGTATGCTCCATGAAAACTCAGTGAAACAACATGAAATGTGGGTTTGAAATGTTGATTCCAGTCTGCAAGTTGAATAAAATTAGTGTTCTTGAATGCATGCTGAGGGAAAAAAGGAAGGCTGTTAATAAAAACAATAAAACCCCAAATTCCTTCAGTTTAATTGCACCGAACTGTATGCTTAGCTTGAGATCAGAGCCTTCGTGCACTGTTTGAGCTTAGTGACTGCTAGAAGATTTTCTCCCATCGTGTGTGTGTTGCACAGCTCTGGTAAGTGGTGCAGTGTCAGCGCTGGGTGATGCTCTGGTGCCTGTGCCCCGCAGTGAGCTGGCACGTCCCACCTGGGCAGCTTGGACTAAAGAAATGCCGAGATGGTGTTGCAGCGTTGTGTGGAAGTGCAAAACAGAGAAAGCATCGTGCTCCTGCTTAAAGAGGAACAGGGAGCGGGGTTGGTTAGGTGTGGCGGGGTTCTCAGTCCAAGCACTGATTGTGAAAACTCTGGGATTGTCGCTTCTCTCGGAGGAAAGGAACTGGGACTCTATGGAGAGAGTGGAGTTGAAAGTCAGCTGATACATTTCACAGAAACGATTCACTTTTTTATAGAGAGATGCAATCACTACAGTTTACTGTGAGAAATTAAAGTAAATTCCAGAAATCTTACGTTATGGAGGAAAATAAAAACTTTGAGCCAATATTATCGTAATGAAATCCTGTTAAAATATCAAGTTGGAGCTAGTTTTTCTAATTGGCAAGGAACTTCACTATTTTTTCTTCCCATTCAGGCGTTTTTTTATTTGTTGTGTTTGGGGGTGAAAATGCGTTAAACTTTTGATCTTTCTAAGCTTTTCAAATGCAGGCAGATTTCCAGAGGTTTTGTGCTGCTCAGTTAACTGCTTGAGCAGGGTAACTGGGAGAAGTTGCTTACCTGGGGACTGAGCAGGTCTTTGGGCTTGGCTGAAATGGATGCTGTGTCTTGACAGACCAACTGTTTCTTGCTTTTGCTGCTGGGATGTCTATGACCAGGAATTTCTTCTGCTATTCAAGGAATGGACTGATACTGAAGAACACCATAAAATGTGTTTGGGTAGCCATGAAGTGAAAAGAAGGTTGTGTGGGCTCTTTGAGGACATCCATAGGCAGTGATCTATCTGTAATTGCTGGCTGAGGCTCAAACTGCTGTTTTCAGGTTAAAAAAGATGTTTTTATCTGAATCTGTTAAGGAGCTGTCCTGCTTCTTTTCGTAAGGGTGCTGTCTGTAGTTGTTAAAACTGCGTTCTTGTTACCCCCTGAGTTGGTGAGGAAGGGAGTGCAGCCGGTTAGGGCAGTTCGTGCTCAGCCACTCCAGGCAGCTGGCCTGGTTGTGCTCTGTTGTGTCCTGGTGGTTATGTGCATCGGTGAGTGCCCTGTGATATCCTGACGGAGCAAGAGGATAGAGTGGGAGAGGATCCCTTGTAGTTTTTAATGTCCCCAGTGGTTCAGCAGAACATCTGGGCTGTGTTTCAAGGGAAACCCTATGCTGTTACTAAATCTAAACCAGATGAGACGGCCTTCTGGGTATTGGGGTTCTGGAAGTCAGGTCTTGGAAACAGTGGAGTATTTTCATAACTTCATTGCTGCTGATCTGGAGAAGAGATTCAGGTAGCAGATAAGAGGTGATTGGGTTTGAGGACTTGCATCCCTTCACCTCCTGGCTTCATTGTGGGGTTTAACAGTTGCCATCTCAAACTCTCGCTTTTTGGTGTCTTTGTAACATGGAATAAATCTGTATGGGCTTGTTCTGCCTGCAGCTTCAGATCTGCAGGGATGGTTTTCTCCCAGAAAGCGACCACTGCTGCCTGGGGATGCTGAAGCTTATGGGGAGCTGGTTCTTTAAGGTCAACTTTACTCCTGATCCTTTGAGCTCTGATGGGGAGGAAAGGTGCCTCCTGTTAGTACAGAAATCTCTGTTGCAGTAGAGAAAAACAGAGGCAAAATATTGGCAAAGGCGCCCAGACTGGATGTCCCAATCTTGCTGTCAAATAGTGGGTGTCAAACAAATTTTTGCTGCTGTCTGTCAAACTGCAAATGCACGGGTGTGAGTCCGTGTGAGATGAAAGCTGGTCTGGTGGAATGGTATGTGTAGGTGAAGAAAACAACTGATACCTGTGACTTGCGATTTTAGAAGAAATTTATTAAAACCAGTGGTTTCTTTGTGAATCTTACTCGGGGTTGAAGGCAACTGAGTGGAAAATGGATGGCTTTGAACAGTTGACCAGACTACTTAAAACATTTTTTTTTTTTAAATGCTGGTGTTAAAGCAAATGATGATGACCTTAGTTGAAAGCTGCACTATGATTGTCTTTGCCTAAAGCTTTGCTGATTTTTACTGAGTGCTGGTTTTGTCCTGCCACCATCACTGAAGCACCTGAGTGCCATGCACTGGCGGATTAAGTGACATTGTTAACATTTGTCCAGGGTAGATTGATTGCCGACTGGGGGATGTTCAAGGGATTAAACGTGGTACAATAAAAGCTCATCTCTTTGAGTTAAATATATACACCCTGCAAGCATGAGGAAGTCAGGGGTTACTCGGGTACTAGAAAGCCAAAGCAAGTATTTCCTTATTTTCCAGACTCAGAAAGAACTTCTCTCTGAAATATTCCCGTTTGACAGCCCTCAAACTGTCCAGTCTCTGTAATATTTTGATGCTTGAAGGCTTATCTTCTAATTCCGTTTTGAGAAGTATAGCTGTTTCTCAAGCAGACGCGTTTGCAGTTTAACGTGTAATAAAATTTAGTTATTCCCCGCTTGCGGGATGCTGTTAGGGTGTTCGGGAAGCCAGCCCGGCCGAGCCCGGGGCTCTGCGGCTGCCGTGAGCGAGCGGGG
>VYZT01056702.1:98348-126227 GCA_013400735.1 Pomatostomus ruficeps | reverse complement strand
TGCGGGTACTCGGGGCTGTGTGCCCGTGAGGACAGCGGCTGCAGGGCTCCGAGACACGGACTGTGCTTCCAGAGCTGCCTCTGCTCCAGGGCTTGCTGAGCGATGCTCCGAGTGCTGAAATATGCAGCCACCTGCCAGCAAGGCGGGCAGGCGATGGCAGGTCACACTCCCGCTGCCCCTCACCGCTCCGTGCCACTGCCAGCTAATGCCCGTCCATATGGGATGTGCGATTAGACACGGTGCCAGCGGCCTGAGCTGGGGGTCAGCTCGGTACATGGTCACAAACAAGCCCAGCATTCTGGACCTGAGTTGGACTAAATGTTGCAAACACATGATAGCCGTCAGCTCCTCCGCAGGCTGCGTGGAACAGCGGGCGAGAAAGCGCGTGGCACACGGGGAGAGGCTGGAGCTGCTTTCTCAGCGCCGTCTCAGGACTGTCCCCTCGCAGCCGGGCTGGTCAGTTTGTCACAGACCCCGCTCCGGTCAGGCTGACCAAGGGCACCGCCAAGGCTCGTGTTGGGCGTTGTTTTGCCCCGAGATTCCCCGTGAGAACCCCAGGAGCAGCTGCAAGATGTTCCTCAGGGCTGCTGCAGAGAGGTGACACTGTCCAGCTGTCCGCAGGCCACACCGGACCCGACCTTCCGAGCTCTGCTAATCAGGGCCAGCTGCCAGCAGGCCCCAGTGTGAGGATCCCACCGGAGCAGTAAGGGAAGCACAGAGCGATACCTGTGCCAGGGAACGGCTGCTTCAAACAGGGACAAAAGCACAAAATCAGAGCTTCAACCATAAAGTTCAAAGAACACAGGGAAAAAAGCATGAAAAATAATTTTGACACTTTGAAGTAGAGCTCAATTGTTCCATTAAACTGTATTTTTAATAAAAAATAGCAATAACAGCATTCCAAATATCTATTTTATAAGCTTTACTAATGTATATTTTTTTAATACATGTCAGAAATTCTTACTTGAGGCAAATGCAATATTTATAGAAAGCAAGAGACTTCAAAACAGCTCCAGAGACTTTAAGCTCTCGATTTATTCACAGATTTAGAATAACTCAGGAATACAAAATGACAAAATGTACATTTTTTATATTGTTTACTAATGTATTGTCTCTTGTCCCTGATCCGTCATTTTCCTGACTGGAGGAAACACATTCAGCTTCTTCACTCCCTTTAATGTTACACATTTCTGGAGGGAAATATTCCCATTTGGTGAAAATCTATCACAATTCTGTCTTGCGGAATATCACTCCCAGAGAATTATGTGAAGATCATTAATAAATACATTTTTGCAATGACAATCATTTCTTCTTTGGTCATGATTTGTATCTATTATTCGCCTCAGCCTCTCCAGTTCCCAGAGAAAGCGCTGGTGGGAGTGAGGACGAGCAGAGGCAGCAGAGCTCCAGACGAAACCAGAGCGGAGGTTCAGCGGTGGCTGTGAAGGGAAGGAGGTGCTGGGTTAGTTAAGCCCCAGCTGGGCGTGCCCTGGGGGTGCAGAGGTGTCCCCAGGGTCTGGAGGAGCCGGGGGGTCCCGGTGTGCCCCGAGGGACCTCAGGAACCGCGCCCGGGGCTCCCCCTGCCAGGGCCCGGCCCCAGCCCCGCGCACGGGTGACACCAACAGCTGACCACGAGAGCCCAAATATTCCTTCTGGCACATTTGTACACCTTCGGTCTTCAATAGCAACGATCCCCAAAAGCAATTGTGTAATAAGCACCTCTGTATATGATAAATGCCTCCTCCTGTATCCTCGGGACATTCCTCAGTCTGAAAGTGCAGAATTGCTGCTGGTTCCTGCTGCCCTTCAGCGGGAGGGGACAGGGGACAGTCTCACTGTGCTGCCAGCGCTGTACCCAGCAGTGGCACTGTCCCTGCTCGTGTGTTTTGTCACGGTGTGACAGTGCACCTACGTTTTTACAGCCAAACCCAAACACTGCTGGAATGGAGCACTGAGACATCTCAGAGTCTCTCTCGCCCCACCTGTGCACAGCACAACATCACTCCAAGGAGGATGAAGGGAAAAGCCTCCAGGAGCCTTGCAGCACGAGCTGAACTCTGCTGTCCTGAGCTCTGGTGGAACAAAGTCATGATGTTCAGCAGCAAATACCTCATCAGTGAAATCTCCAAGCCAGCACCATCTTTTGTTCAAAATCCATAAACTCTTTTTACTTACCTCTTTTCATTTCCACACCATGTAAGTTTCCGAGTGAAAATTGTCTGATGTTCTTCTAAAAAGTAATCTGGCTTTTGATTTTGGGGTGTAAATTTATTCCGCATACTTCACCATGTGCCTACCAGAGGACACCGGGAAGCGAAGGAATCTGTGACCCACATACACAAATAACTCTGTGTGCAGCACAACACAGATCTGGGCAGGCACGGGGTTATTTTTCTTTTCCAAGAAAATCCTGGATCAGAATTAGTCAAAAAGCCATGCTACCCTGGCAAAAGATGAGTCCAGAGCTCTCCCAAGTGTGCTGCTGCTGAATCAACAGCGAGAGCGCTCGGGCAGCTCGGGGCTGTGCCGGACACACAGCGATAGACGCGGGGCGTTCGTTCCGCACCCCGCAGCAGCCGGGCCGTGCCTGGGAGGTGTAACTGCTGAGAGATGAGCAGCACACGCTGCAGAGGGCTCCTGGTCTCATTAGACTTCCCCTAACGTTTCCAGCCTCTACCGCTGTGTGAGATTTCTTCTACTCTTAGAAATAAGCACTTTTAAAACTGATTTCTCTGCACTCACTAGCCCACAAAAGAGTAACTCAAAGCACTAAATATCAACAACTTAGAACTAAGGGCTGGGATTTTTTTCCCTGCCATCTAAAGTTCAAACTGTGATTCCTCACACAGTGCCTTGAGTCCAGCAGCTGGGCTTTAAGGAAAACCAGAATTGTCCAATGGCATGTGACAAAACCATGCGAGTTGTCAGAAGTAGAGCCAGAGGGGCGGTGAATCAGCTTGTCACAGAAACATGTCTGGAGTTTAACTGGCTGTAAAACCCAACAAGGGCGATGTGCTCTGCGGCACCAGGCCAAAACATGCCCAAGAGCCTCCAGCTCTGGATGACAGAAGCTCTGTCACACAAACAAACTGGGACGGTTTCGCTACGAGCACCTGGTACACTCTTTGACCTGAGTTATTTGATTTTATTTGTCCCAATATAAACAAACCCACTGTCTTTCACAAAACCCAAGGACAAAGCCTTGCTGGCACCCAAAACGGCCCCCAAGTTCCAGCTGCTGCAGGAGCAGCGCTGCCATCAGCTCTCAGTGCAGCAGCTGGATGGGGGAGCGGGGGAAGGCTGCTGGTGCTCCGGGCCTGCTGGACGAGCAGGACCCAGCAGCTCCTGTGCCAAGGGAGCTCCTTTCCTCTCTGCTGCTTTGTCTTAGCAGGATCTCATTCTCGCATCCTGCTCCAGCGCTCATTCACAAGGCTGACACGTATGGCTGTACCCTGTGTGGCCCCTGCTAATTCCTGACAACACCAGTGACTGACAAGAGCTGGCACCTTCCCCACCAACACACACTCTGGGCCAGCACGAGCAGCAAATCTGTGGTCGAGGAGTCTCTTGAAGAAAAGGCTGGAGTGAGTGCTTGTGGCTGCATCTTGCAAGCTCTGTCCGGGAGCCTTGTGATCTGACGTTAATATTAATGCACAAATATTAATGCTGCAGCTAACACAGCCAGCCGCTGCACGAGGCCGAGAGGAGGGCTTAGAGCAGAGAAGTCCCTGCAGCCGATTAGTTCTCTGGGAGACAGCAGCCTGGTCCTTGCAGATGTGTGCCCTGGCTCAGCTCCACGCGAGCACTGTGGGGCTGGCGGCTCCTCCCATGCCAGCCGTGTCACACGCTGCTGGGCACCTGCGCTGCCCACCCTGCCCTGCCCCGGGCTGGGGTGACAGATCAGCCGGGTGCCACAGAGCCACAGCCAGCAACGCCCTGGAAGTGCTCGTGGGAAAAGAGGTCAAGCAAGAAAAGCGGTATTTTTACATTTTTGTGTGTACAGATAATCAATAATTAGACCTCCTGGTGTGTTATGTATTATCCTCTCTGGTGTCACTGTCTGCCCCTAAAAGACCAATGTTCCCTGCCCTTCCTCTCTTTCCACAGAAAGCTGTCAGTGACATCTACGCAGGCGGGGAACAGATTTTGTTCCACCAACTTCTGACACATCAAACCTGACAAATATACAAGAGATGCAAGAGTAGCTGATGCTGTGTGCTCATTGCCTTTGTGCTACATCACCGCTAAGGAGCGTGTAGAGGGGGCCAGTCCAGAGTAAAACTATTGTTTGCAATCGCCTTTTCCTTTTGACATTTTCATTGTATGTTCTTTTAGGATTGTAAATCTCCTGCGATGTCTTTACAACACAGCTGCGAGGAGGCAACATCTAAAAAGCTGAGGAAGAAAATGTCCTGCCACCTGGGAGCAGCACTCTTCATCTCCCCAGTAACGTTCAGGAGTCTTGGGCCGCTCTGGCTCTCTTCTCTTCCACTCTGATATTTTTCAGTCAATGCGTGCCTGATTCTTTTTTTGTTCTTTCCTGAATTGCAGGTAGCTTTGAAAAAACACGCATGAACCAGCCCTGCCAGGTGAAAAATAAAGGCTCCTGATTGCTATCATTATTATTATACCACTAGACATTTTATTAACACTAAAGTGTGACATTTCCCTCCAAAGAAAGGCCTTCTCCTGCCCTTCTGCGTGGCTACTTTATTGAATCCAAACTCCGTTTCCGAGGATCCTCACCTGTTTAAACGCTGCTGTATTTCTAAAAGCAATTTAACCTTTCATCTTTTATGGATGGATCCTTTTTTAACAAAAATCCTATAGGGCCATTTTTCTCCTCATCTCCTTGTGATCTCAGCGATATTACGTGATGTAGCTTTTGAAGAAGAAATGCCGAAACAGCAGCTTCACCACCTGCAGCTAATGCAGCAGGAAGACGGAAAAGGCAACCTGGAAAAATCCCTTTTCAACATTTCTCTCACAAGCTCCTGGTAAGAATCCCCCAAACCGAGAATGTCTCTTGCATAGAAATGAAGGGCAAGAGCTCAGGAAGGCGAGAACAGCCTGGAGATTTGCCACTTTGTGAAACCCATCAGCTTGTTTTCCAGCCTCGCATCCTCTCAACACATCGGTGACTCAGACACCACCCAGCTTTAATTATTTATTTTTGGCAATGGCTGCGTGTTGTCCAAGGTAACAGGAGCTCCTGGGATGAAGAACACAAGCAGTGCCCAAGAGGTGCGGTGCTCAGAGACGGAACAGTTTTCAAGGCATTGTTGGATGATTTTACTGCTTGCTTGCTGCACGGCTCACATGGGACTCTCGGTTCAATAAAACACCAGACAAACTACAGACACCAGTACGTATTTTCCTCTGCTAAATCCTCTAATCCTGCTTCAGTCCAGAGAGCTCAGAGAGATCCAGCCTCTCTCCACACCAGTGCGTGTTTCTCCTTCTCCCTGCTCAGGTCTGTGCTGGCTGCCAGCCCAGCTGCCCCTGAGTCCATCCCCCGGGGCCGTGGAGCCACGGGCAGGTCCCTTTCTCCTCCCCTCAGCCGCCCGGCACCGGCACCGAGCGCTGGCCGGAGCCCGCGGGGCTTTGGGAAGACCCGCAGCGAACGCCGAGCCCTCCCTGGGCCGCTGCCCCCGGGGCTGCCAGCACAGCCTGGAAGGTTCTCCCGCTCCTTCCCCTCTCCCGTCGCTGTCCCTCCGCCCAGCAGGTGCCAGTTTGTCGTTTCGGAGCTTTGGCTTCAGTCACACCTGGGAGCATCCTCTGGCTGTGGAAGGTGTTACCGTGCCTTTCACCCCCAAATGAAAGCCTCTGCAGCCTCGCAGATGTGCCACCTCCAAGCTGCAGTTAAAATCTACATTTATCTGTAATTTACTTTATAAAACACATTAATAAAAGTAATTAAAGCCTCATAGCCAGAGCATCCACCAGCCAGAGACATCATTAACATTCCCTGCACCTGAATAACAAGCAAGGAAAAACAACACGGGGATTTAGAGTTCAACTTGCAAAAGATAACACCATGCATTAGAAGCGAATGAGCCTCCCAATGGGAGCAGCACTAGAGAATGGAAAGAAAATAAAGTAGGGCAGTGTGCCAAATTCAGGAGGTTTTAAAAAAATAAGCAGCACAGCCATCACAAAAGAATCCCCATTTCAGCCCAGCATGGGAGGAAGTATGAACTGAAACCCAACGAGGATTTCCATGTTACTGTCTTAATTTGTAAAGGCTTTGAAAAATAACACAATGCTGAGCCGGTCTTTCTTTTTTGGGAAGAGGGGAGAGGGTCAAAGGGAACTGTATTGGTTATCAAATAATGACAGAAAAAGCTATTCTCTCTGGCTCTCCTAAACTCCCAAGTGACTTGAAGGGACACAAAACACATCCAAAGAAACCCTCACACGGGAAGGCAAAGCAAAGCCTGCACCTTTCCGCAGCGTGCTGCTCTTGTGTAGCGGTGCCCGGGCTCCGTGCTGCGCTGACACTCAGCAGCTGTTCCCAGAGGGACGGGGCTGCACCTTGAAACGGAGCCGGCCGCGCTCCCTCCCGCAGCAGCACAGAGCACAAAGCGCGGGGCAATAATGGCAGCGCCAGACCTCGGGCATTCAGCGCCAGTTCCGGCCACTCTCCGCCACCGAGGGCTCACTCCTTATCATTACTGCTCCAAGCTGGAGGGAGGTTTTGCTCCTCACACCCACGGGGACTGGACATGGAATCTTTTTGTCCATATTGTTGGGGGATACCACATTCATCTCTAACTTTTTCTTCGCCTCCTGTTTTCAGACGTGTTCAGGATCTTTGCTTTTCCCCATTCTTGCTCTGACAATTTTAATTGTACAAACCCAGCTTTTCACCTTTTGTTGCTCCACGGATACAGGAGAAGGCGAAATGCAGGTAGAGCACCACAAAAGCAAAAGGCAGGTGAGCTTTGAAGGGAAAGGGATCTAGGAAAGGGACAAAAAGGAGCATAGAAATGGAGGGTTGATCTCTGTTGTACTCACAGCATGGAGTAAGCCAGGCAACAGCTACTGTACCTTAACTAGGCAACCGGTAGAAAATCAAACCTTCCCTGTGATCAATAGGATAATGGTGAGAGTTTGATTAGCCTTGGAAAAATTACAATAAGGAGAGAATTTTTTCTCTCCATGGGTTGGGTGATTTCCCTGTGAAAGTTTTTACAAGAATGAGGCTGCATATAATGCGTCTTGTTAACCCAAATTACATGCACTCGAATTCCCTCTCTTTCCCCAAAGAAATCAGAGAAGAAATCAGGCGTGAAATGGCATGTGGGTGGGGCTGAGCCGAGCCAGCACCACTCTCGTAATTAAATGAGACTCGCTGAGCCCCCACTTCTCAGAGCCTTTCAGTTCTTCTGCTGGGCTCTGCTCGGTGCCCACAAACACGGGGCTGTGCTGCTTGTGTCCGGGTTTTACACGCTCTGTGCAGGAGCAGGCAGCCTGTGGGAAAGGGGAGCCTCTGGCCTTGCTCCAGGCCAGGGAACCTCAGACCTGCACTCCTGCTGCAGCCCCAAACACGGTCAGTGTTTCAGACAGAGCGGTTCTGTCCTGTCTGTGGGGAGAACTGGACAGTGTGGTGCACTGCAGGGTAATTTAATCATCGCTTCTAGCAGGTAATGGCACCAACTGCTGCCCCAGCCGTGCCGGGAGCCCTTTGCCCTGCCCTCCAGGGCTGACCCCACACTGCTGTGCTGCTGCTGGCGCTGACCGGGTGAGGATCCCTGAGCTGGTCGCTGCTGGTGAAAGGCACCTGTGACGCTGCTCTACAGCCCGTCCTGTTCGCCCGATTCAGTGTCCCGAGGCCTGGGAGTCTCTTGAGCCCTCACATGGCTCAGCATTGCAGGGGGTTAACAACAGCAACGGGAATCCTACCAGTGTAAATACCCCTGATGGGCACGGGGGTAACAACAGCAACGGGAATCCTACCAGTGTAAATACCCCTGATGGGCACGGGGGTAACAACAGCAACGGGAATCCTACCAGTGTAAATACCCCTGATGGGCACGGGGTTAACAACAGCAATGGGAACCCTACCAGTGTAAATATCCCTGATGGGCACGGGGTAACAACAGCAATGGGAATCCTTCCAGTGTAAATACCCCTGATGGGCACGGGCGTGGTGCCAGCAGCACCGTGTGTCCCCGTGGGGCCACCTGGGCCTGGGGCCCCAGCACACCCAGCACAGAGACCTGCACAACCAAGGACACAACCAAATGCAAGTGGAAGGAGCGCTTCAGCCCCACTCCTACAGCTGCCAGCAGAGCTGCCAGTAGAATTTAATAGCGAGATGGGTGTTTGGTTATGACAAGAAGATGCTTAGACTCTTTGGCTTTGCCATATGCTCCCCTGTGTAGGAGTAGAGAGCTGCTGCAGCTTCCAGGCCTGCGCTGCTCGGGTCCTGTGGCCCTGCCTGTCTCTGGGGGCCGGTGTGTCCTCCTGGGCTCGGTGTCTGTCTGTGCTGCCGCTGTGCTGGCTCCCTGCCTGCTGGGGCTCCTTCCTCCCCGGGCTCTCGGCTTTGTCTGCGCGGGGAGCGCTCGCTGCGCTGCGGGGCCCTGCCGAGGCGAGGCTGCAATAACGAGCAGAGTAAGCAAAGCCCTGGGGGAGCAACCGGGGACAATGCACCCCCGAGCTGCCTTCCTCGGGGAGCAGCGACAGGGGACAGCAACAAAGGAGCCCGAGGCAGAGAGGCAAGCAGGTGGCACCGGGGAGGCGGCAGGTGGGAGCGAGACAGCGGCGCACAAAAGATTGAAAGGGGAGCGTAGGGAGAATATGAAGCTGGAAGAGATGCTCGATCTGGGCCAAGGGAACGCTGGAGAAGGAGCCACGTTTTAGGCCTTTGCAACAATAGGTGTGAGGAGGTCTGCTTGAGAGAGGATCAGCTCTCGTCCTTGACTGGCAGCTGCTAGATGTGTCAGGAGCTCAAAAGGAGATCTTTTCAGTGCACGCACCTCAGGCTGCCCCTGCTGATCTGCTGCCTCAGGTCAGGTATATTTTATACACTATAAAACAGCAGAATTTCCAACAGTTCCTGAGAATCTCCCCTCCCTGGCACTCATCAAAATGCACTCCTCATTCACAGTCTCCTTCCGACACTGGGAATATCTCAACCCTTAGCAACAGGTGATGACAGGGCATGACATGTTGTACCAGTGTTTCGCTCTCTAGAAGATTATGATTGGATTTCTCCCACTCTTGCATTAATGTCCTGGGAGATGCGCAGGGCTCAGCTTGCAAGAAAAATATTGTGTTTCCTACACACGGATGTATGGCTGAGCTCTGCAACAACACAACTGATCTGTTGGTAATCCTTTCATGTTATCATTCGTGTGTTCTTGGCATGGCATCTGGATTGTCAAAGCCGTGCATTAAGTCGACCCCGAGTAAAGGTCTGGGTCCAAAAGCAGTAAAGAGAATAAAGCAGAAGTTATTTAGATATCTACTTCTTGTTCTTCCTATGTCCAAACGTTCCTAGAACCTGTTAGGCAGTCTGAACACCAGCTTTGCTCCCGGTGCTGTGCCTCTGTAGAGGACTGGAAGCCCAAAGCAGGAGCTCTGGGAAAGACCATGCTCAGTAGCGGGAGAATCTGGAGATTCAGTGTTAATCCAAAGGACTTGCTGCAGCTGGGCCCCATCAGCCCATTTTTGGAATTAATGGAACAGAGGGGACGGACAGGTTTGGCACCCAGGACCCAGCTGGGTGGGCTGTGTGTGTCCCACCGCAGGAGCTTTCCCAGAGAGGGCACAGCTCTGCACAGGCGCTGCATCCCCGAGCGCCGCCGAGCCCGTCCTGCAGAACCCGGCCCTGCAGCCTCCTCATGAGCCCGTTAGCTGGATCATTAACAGTGATTAGCCCTGCAAATGGCAAAGGAGTAACCAGTTATTAACAGAGGGCTCCTTTATTGTTTCTAAAAATAGGCCTGTGCAGCGAGGTGTGCTCTTGTTCTCCGTGCACACATAAAGAGAAACTGCAGAGTAATAAACGTTAGTATTTAAAAACACCCAACTTAAGGAGGGCACTTTCACTATAACTTTCCTCTTTATGGAGGAATAACAAAGGATCCCTAAGCTGCTATGGTTCTACAGAGACTATAAAACGATTGTGAGTTTAACTGAATCTTTCCTGGGTTTGAAGGTATAAGATTAGTGTCTGTCAAGGGAATTGGCTTTGTTAATACTCGAGGTTGAGTCCAGCTGCATTTTCCCTGCATTTTATGACATCTGGTTTTGTCACTTTCTGCAGTTTGGTAACGCACCAAGATAAGAAACATACCCGAAATTAAACTCTGTAAAAGGAGAAATTGGGCTTAGAGCTTCCTGTTCCAGGCTTTGCAGTGTTGGAAACTCAGCAGCCAGAATCGTGCGGCACCAGAGCAGTAAGTGACATTTTCCTTGTCAATTATTCATATGTAACAACAGATCTGCTGCTAAGTAAATACATTTAATGAAGAGAGCCAGCTTACAGCAGCAAGGAGCAGTTTGGGGTACAAAGGCAGCATGTGCAATAGCCTGGGTTTGTCTCCTTCAGATTTCTGACAGAGCACTTGGCAGTGTGAAAGAGAGCACAGAGCCCTCTGACACCCCTGCACCTCTCCCCTTCCCGGAGCAGCCAGGGGTGTTCGGGCATTGTTACACACACCAGAGCCACTTTTCTCCCTGACCAGCAGGAGTCTGAAATTATTCCTCAAACCAAAAGCCTTCCTGGAGGCCGGAGGTGGCATCACCTCTAACGCAGTGACTTCTCCTCATCCCGGGAATCCTGCTCTCCAAACGCTGCTCCCTGGGTTTTATACAGAAATGGGTCTTTGCCTTCTCTCAGCTGCAGAGCTCCTTGGACTTTCCGTGTCTCTCAGGGAAGGAAAAGGACAGACTGCTCGTGCTCTCAGCTTACCTGTGCTGGCTGTGTGCAGTTTCCCATGGCCCTGCATCCCAGGTCCCTGCTCTCTCATCTCCAGGTGCCACATTTATGATCTGGTGCCTCCTTCCTGGGAAGCAGAGATTCCCTTCAGTACCTTCCACTCTAAATTCCACCGAGTCTGTTGTGTGGGATTGATTTGTGCCTTCTCACACATCTTGCAAGTCCCTGAAGGCACGTGCAATAGTTTCTGGTTTCTGTTCTCCAAAGTAACGTAACCCAGGCCCTCCTGTTGTCAGCAGGGCCGGGTCAGCAGCGATCAGGACCCAGAGGTGAGGCTGGAGGTGCACACGTTTGGTCTCACTCATCTGCTGCAGTGCCATTTTCTCATGGCCTCCCACGGGAAGTGTAATGACTTCCACTTTGCCTTTTGCTCCAGTTTGGCACCGTTCACTCAAGGACTTCAAAGCCCTTTCTCAAAATAACAGTGAGTAACCTCTGGCCAGCCTCCCCGTGCTGGCCACAGAGTGTCTGCGGTGGAAGCAGGAGGCAGGAGTCCTGCCCTGGCCTCTGCTCCAGCCAACGGGCAGAAAAAGAAAGAACAGAAATACCTGGAGTCCTGCCAGAAACGCATTCTTCCCTCTAATGCCTGGCATCAGCTCGGGTGTGATTCTGGAATTAAAACGGATTATACTTTTGCGCAGATCTTGTAAAAGCAGCCCAGCTTTTGGTCTGTTCGAAGGCAGCTGATAATGATGGCACCTGCACGTAAGGGGCTGGAACACACCTTGTGCTCCCAGCACAGATCCCCAGGAGCTGGAGCTGCTTTGTGAGGAGAAAGCAGCTCTACAAATAGCTGCCAATGTCTTTTCTGAAACTCCTCTTTTGTGCTGGAATAGCCAGAAGGGACTCTGGAGAATCCTGTCGGTGCCAGTGGGTGTTGGTGTGTGCAATCTATAATCCCTGGGACAAAACAGAGTGATAGAAAAAGAGACTACGGACACAAAACATGGGTAGGAACCGTCTGCACTCGGGGAGCTGAAGAGTAAAGAATCACAGAAAAGAGCATTGTACAGCTTTTAAATTAATCTAACATGGATTCCTGAATTCCACACGCACAATAGGGGCAGGACTAGAGAAGACATACAGAGAAATGAGGGCCGCAAATGGCCTTCATTACGTTAAAAAGCCTCTCAGAGCGTGGCTGGTGGGGCTCATTTCTGCAGCGGGAGTGACACTGGCTGTGCTGTGCCTTGTGCTGTCACTCAGGGGGTTGGGTGAGGAGCCGACGCCAGCGGGGATGAGATGGAGAAACTCTGGGTCTGCGTTAACTGGAGTTGACTGAGCAAGGTGGTAGAACAGCCATAAATGGTTTTTTTAAGCGTAACATCAGCTCCAAGATGCATCAGCAGCTGGCAGGGCCCATCGCAAGGACTCTCCTCAGGCCCTGGCCGGATGCAAGTGAGCAATGCACTGGGGGAAGAGCCTCCTTTTGCAGAGCACTGCAAGCTCCTGGCTCTGAAACCTCTCCCCGCCCCTGCCCATGGGCAGCTCACACTCGTCTGGCAGCTCCTCAGAGACGGCCAGAGCGTACAGGAACAGCAGCGGAGACAAACGCTTTGGAGCCACTTCTAAGGGCTCTGTGCATGTGAGCTAACAAAGGCAGGGTGGCCAGCAGGGTTAAACCCACCAGACACAGCCTGTGCTCCGGCAGAAACTGTTCTGGGATGTACAGTGGGAAAGAGCTGACACTGCCTGTCTGGGATAATCACAAAGGTGATGATAAATAAAGGGTTCTCCTGCCTCAAAATGTTTCATAGGACCGTTAACAAATTCTCAGAAGGTCTGGGTTCAAGAGGTGAGATGTCTTGGGAGACTTGGTCCAAGCAATGGTGTCTCTTTACCCCCTTATCTGTCTGTGGGTGACAGACCGGCCTCTCAGAAATTGCTCTTCCCCACATTCCCAGAATCTTTGCCCAGACTTGGGCGAGACTTGGCATCAGCTGCTTGCTCAATCACAGCCTGCAAAGCCATATTACAGAGTATCCCTTTTGTTAGTCTGCATTTCCAGAGGAAGGAGAGCAAAAATGACTGATGAAACACAAGGAAATGATGTGGGAAGGCAAAAGAAACAGTTGGTGAAAACTCAGTTTCTGTAGGCTGGAGGTTGGAACCAGAAAAGAATAGTTGGAGCCTGTGCACTCTGGTAAGAACATAAATATGTCTCTTGGACTCGTTCCTTCCTTCAGTCATCGAGGAGAGCCAGTAAGATCTGTACAGGGAGAGCCACTGGGAGAATTTGGGGGTTTGGCTCTGTGTGGGGAAGGATTCATCTCTGTCTGTCTGCTGCAGGCTTCAGCCAACACAAACAGTCCCTGGATTAGAGCTCCTTATCTCTGATACTCTGTGTTGGACTGATATGACCATGGAAAATCAACGCCCTTTTCTAGGAATTACCAAAGCCTGAGGATCCCCTCACTGGTTTGGAGTAGCGACCAAGGAACATTCTATCCACAGTAATTACTGTGCCACGGATGGAGAACGGCCTCGGTAGTTTTGTGTCACTGCAAGAAAAGTCCAAGTGATGTTCTGCAAGTGGTTACTGCAGAGTTTGTGGTGCTGCAGAGCCGTGGGGCCTCCCCAGCACAATCACCCCGGGATCTGGGAGCGCTGCAGAGAGGCATCCCTGAGACTGAACAATTCAAACAGCTCACCACAGAGTGAAGTCACGCTTCCCAAATATTTGTGTCCTTCCTCTCTTGGCTTCTACTTTTTTTCCCCCCATAGCTGCTGGACTAAACTCTGCAGGGGAAAGAACAGATTTCTTTCTTTAACAAAAAGCTTAATTATTTCCTTTTTTTCCTAGGTGTTGTTGCAGAAATGTAACTTCCTGTTCAGTGCTGGGTTTTGCAATGTAATAAATTGATGTAGTGGCGTGTAAACAAGCTGTGTGAATGCATGTGCAGAGCCATGCCTTTCACAGGGCTGAGAAGGACTTGCACAGAAGTGGTTTTCTCCACAAATAATACCTTGCACGGTGCTGTGCGTTAGTGCAATAAATGATGCTGCAAGGCCTGGATTTACCGACAGCAGGTTGCATATTTGAAGTGCCGTGTTTTGCTCAAATCCAAACCCCCAAAGCACGAACACACCCAGCTCCTCTCAGTCAGCTGGACGTCTCTGCCGCCATCACGCCCAGGAACAAAGCCTGATTCTCACTTTGATTCGTGTCTTTTTCTCCTTTTCCTTTAGATGCAGGTTGTTCTTACAGGTGCCTAAGCTTCCCTCCAACAGACAGGAAACAGCAAACAGTTATGGGAAAGCTGAATTATGGGGGGTTTTTAAACACCCAGGAGGAAAAGGTAGTTTAAAAACCAAAATATCTTGGAGGCACCTTCTGCATCCATAGTATATATGATAAACTGACTTTTGCTTCCAGGGCACACATCTTCATTAGTATAATGATCCTTGGTCTTCTCTTCTCAAACTTAGATAATTTGAATAAAAAATTAGTTTTATGAAATGTAGCCATTAATAGAGTCAATAAATTTTAAGCAGTGATTATACATCACTTGCAGCAATCCCATCCCTTTCTGCTCTAGATCAAAACATATTCAGCATCCTTAAAATCAAATGGCCTTTCTCTGTTTGACAAGAATAATCCAGTGTGCGGGTGAGTACCAAGGTGACTTGGAAGTTTTTCTAGCGTGTAATCCCATTTTATATTCTGTATTATGTATGAACTCAAAGACAAAATATCTGCGTTATCTTAAATAAACTAGGTAAAATGTATTTCAAAAAGCTTCTTGAGTCAAAAAGTAGCAAATCATTGTATGTATTTCCATATTTGTATAGTTTCATTATATTCTTGTTCTAAGTTACTATTAAGTCTCTTTCATATTTAAAAAATTAACTACACACCTATCATGCAAAATGTAAAGAAGTATGTTCAACTAGTTCAAATTAGATATACAGTAAAAATACACTTCCAAAGAAATATCATTTCCATTTTTGTTCATGTTTTTAACAGAATTTCAGACTAATACATCAAATGTGGAACTGTACAAGAATGTGAAGAAACATTAGGATTGCAGTAGTAAAAAAATGTACAGCATTCAAAACCAACAAGCTCTAAACAACCAAACAATACCACAGGATTGAAACAATCATGGGGACAACATAGGTCATCGGAGCCAGAGTGAATCCTAATGCACCTACATAACGACCCTACATAGAATATTGTCTCTTATTTATATGCAAAATCCCTGATTTGATTAAACCAGACAATTTCTCGAATTGTCTCGTATAGGTTTCAGATAAGATTAACATGAGAGTACTCCCCCTCGTGAAGGTCGGGTGTTTGAAAAGGCAATATTGAGGATTGATTTGAAAGGTATTTCCATCCACGTGGATTCAGGTAGTTAGGATACAAGATCACAAATGACAGCAGTACAGATTTAAAGAACCATTGGAATTGTTCTCCGCTACATTTGCCGTGACACTTCAGATTTCAGGATCCCGAATTTTTAAACTGTTTACAGGTTGATACACAGGGTTTTAATTATGGGCTGTAACCATTTAACAGTGGACCAAAATTGCCTTTTAAATCAAGAAAAGATACAGCTAAGCATGTAAAAAAAAATAATAAAATCTCCAAGGTGATTGACAAAGAACAAAACGTTACAAACAGCAGAATCTCCGTGTCAGACCAGCTTTGAAAGGCAGATGTGTTTCTGTTACAGTCCACCAACCAGCACAACGTCCTTGTCAGACATTTGGATTACGAGGAAAAATGTCCTGGATAAACCTGTAACATTTATAAATTCAACACGAATGATCTTTTTTTATGTCTCACCCCTGTGCATAAACTCAACGGGCTCTGCCAGCCCCGGGTTTGGTGACCAGACCCCAACCCCTCTCACAGATCTCAGCTGGTTCCCACCTTTGCAGGACTGCCTTGCTTTACCCGTGGCTCACCTGAGGGGTTTTTAAGCTGAAGTGTAAAAAAGGTTAATAAATGACCTAATTATGTCAGCTTTTCTATCCCGTAGTCCTCATGCTCTGAAATCTCTCCCTGATCTCGATAGGAATTTGGCTTGCACAAGAATAGTGAATTTGCAGCTCAGAAAGCTGAATAAATGTAGCACTTTTAAACCAAAACGCTGTTAGGAAAGAGTCTGGCCTACAGAATCATCATCAATGCCCTGAGAAGGGCAAAGAACACAAAGCTGGGCATCTGTCTTGCCGTTTATTTGGAACAATTTTCTGGTAATTCTGATCCAGTGGGAATGAGGGATTAGTTTTGGAGAGCTGGCCAGTACAACCCAACATCTGACTGAAGGAACTGATTGGAACAGGTTTGAAAAGGAACAACCATCTGCACCTCATGTACCACTCCAAACCTCTAAACCTACTGGGCAAACAGCATAGTGTAGACTCCTCCTTACACATATTTAAACTTTGCTGAGGTATTTCTTTTATTACAGAAAAACAACTTTAAAAACAATAGGAAAAAACCTCAAAATATGAGTTATATTCTGCAGAGACTTCTGGGGAGAAGGATTTCAATTCTTTTGATCATTAAAGGAATAACCACTTCTAGCGTCAGTAATATATTCTTCCTTGGCTTTTTATTCCTTCTAAGCATTACAAAAAATGTAAGGCTGTGACTTTATAGAACATGATTTTGCCTCAACTTTGCCCACCAGTGTTGTAAAATAACCTGAAGCACTCCTGCCTTTTTGCTAGGGCAAACTTTTCCCAGTGTCCACCTCCTCCACGGACCGGCTGTGGCTGTGGTGGGAGCCCCGCTGGCCTCCTCCAGGACACGGGGCGAGCCACAGCTGGCACAAGAGCAGGATTGTTCCGTACATGCTGGCCAAAGGCAGGTTTCCTTCAGGCAGCAAAATGAACTATAGTTCTGCTTCAGTTTGAACATTATCTGGTAACTTCGACCTGCAACTACCGTTCTTTCTCTACAGTGAAGGTCCTAGACCGTTGTACAAGCTGGATTTCCACCCACACACGCTTTGGGAACAGGAGGAACACGTGCATCGTATTGAGGGTTTTTCCTAGGCAGACACCGTGTTTGAAGTGCAGTTTTCTAACCCTTTTAACTCCAGTCAGCCTACCTCGATTGTGACACTAATGTTAAACGTAACTGCAGCCATTACCGAGTAGTTTCCATAAGTGGTTTTATTACTGGTTAGATTTTACAAATTCTGGTATTCAAACAGACTTCGACCTTAAAATTCTAAAACAACAAAGCAACCAATGAAAGGCTTAGGACTATTCAAAGTAACAAACTCTTTAACATTTTTGCCCTGGTCATAAATATACAGAGAGAAAAAGAGAGAAGTGGACATGGAATCCAAAGAATGTAGATAAAACAGTATATAAGGCACATGGCAGTCTTTGAAAATACAGAAGCTTTAGCCAACTTAAATTAATTGCTGTTTCCCTTGCTCAGTCCACAAAACTGTACAGTTACACAAATGTTGTGTTGCAATAGATCTTCCAAGTTATTCTTCAGTCCGTACTCCATAATACCAGAACACTACAATTCCTTCTGTTTTTTAGGAGAGATCCTAATTGTGGTTAGTCAGTTGCTCAAAGCCTCTATTAAAATACACTTGGAATTTCAGCTAAGAATAATTTCTTTTTTAAAGAAATTATTAAGAAAGAGTCATCAGAAAAGATTTGTAAGAGTTGTCTGTGAAGGACTTCGAGATTCGTGAACCTCAAGACTTCCGGGCACTGATGTCAAGACCGACGTCACAGTTGGCATAGTGGGGTTAGTCAAGTCCGTTAGAGTAGTGGGAGTGCTGGATGGGCTCATGGAGGCATTGGATATTTCTGAGGCAGGACCTGAGGGGGTCCCTGCTTGGAGGGTTGAGTCTGAAGTCTTATCCACCCCTGTGTTTTCTTGGCGTAAGAGGTTCCGTCTGAATTTGGCTCGAGCGTTTTGAAACCAAACCTGCAATAGTTTAATATAACAGGGCAGCGTTTAAAGACCTGCAGTGTTTAAAAAAAGCAAAAAGCATATTCACAAATTCATCAATGCTGGAATTGGGAGCTCCCTCACATCCCAGCGCCTGCAGTGCTCCCCGCTCCTGAAAGGACTGTCCCTCTTTCTGCTCTTCTCTTACTCCTTCTCAAATGCTTCAGCTTCCTTCACCTGCGCCTGTTTCCTTTATCAAGTGTTTGCAGTACTGGAGTAATGTTGAGAAAAGGGGCTGGAAAGGTATCAAAGACCCACAGCGCATCAAAAACTGTGATTTCAGGAGGAACAGCATCCACACAGAATTTGTTCCAAGGTTTCTACTTCTGGCGTTCTTGGATTATCTGCGCGAAGGCCGGGGCAGGTGAGTGTGTGGGACTCCTGAGGACACAGCGGCCCGTGCAGAGGTTCTGCTGCCGCTCTGCCGCTGCCCGGCCCTGGCAGGATGGGCTCCAAGCACCGGGCACGGCGGCGCTGGGGCTGCTCCCGCTGCGCTCCCAGCGGTCCCAGCCTCGGCTACCTCACCTCTCTGCGCCTTTCTTCTCACCCAGGGCTGCTCCAGCTGCAAACCCCCTGCACTGAGCACTCCTCCTTCCCTGGAAAGCTTTCTCCCCCAGCCAAAGGTCTTTCATGTGCACACCCCGTCTCTCTCACACTCTCTCCAGGGAATGCCACAAGGAAATAATCCTCAGGCACAAATTCAAGGGCCATGCATAAATCACACCCCTACAGGTCCTTCTTTCTGAAAGCTCGGTGTTTTAAACCAGCTTATGTTGGCATTCGTTTTGTTAAAACACTGCACTTCAAGGCTATTTATCAGCTTCATATACAAAAAGAAAAGTTCTCCTAAACCAGCACAGGGAAAAACACTCTGGTGATTTTGTAAGATTGCAGTACAGCAGCGAACCTGCTACAGACCAGCGATGTGGTCGAAAAGGGGCAACCCCCAAAGTGCTGGTTTTGCCTGACACGTTCCAAGCAGTGTCCCCTCGTGGGACTGCTCTGGGCAGGGGCTGTGAGTGCAGCCACACACTCCGTTCTGGTCATTCCCCCACAAAGGCTCGAGCGCCAGCTGCTCAGGAGCGGCTAAAACAGCAACTGGAACTTTCATAGGAATTTTTACCTTTCAGTAAGAGATCATTTCTATTTGTTCCACAAAATAATTTAGTGGTTGATTTCTTTAAAATACCTCCTGGCACTCGTGTGAAGGATAACAGCTGTGAAATGGAGTTTGGAGCTGGCTGCTGTCGCTATGTGCGTTCATGTAGCCATGGCATAATTAAAACAGAACAGACAAACCACTTGGCCAGTTGTACATACACCTACTTCTGCGTA
This sequence comes from Pomatostomus ruficeps, assembly GCA_013400735.1. Taxonomy (NCBI): domain Eukaryota; kingdom Metazoa; phylum Chordata; class Aves; order Passeriformes; family Timaliidae; genus Pomatostomus; species Pomatostomus ruficeps. Next base: position 107,007 of record VYZT01056702.1, on the reverse strand, counting down.
ATTTCACATTTATGTTCATTAAAATACCCGTGTTTTCATATTTAGTGGTCCCAAATATGAGAAATCCTGTTCCTAGATGTCCAACCGCTCCTTAACCTTACCAGGGCAAGAGGCTCTATAGATTTTTTGGAAACATGTACATGTGAAGTGAGCAAGGTTCCTGGTGTTTATGTATTTCCCTTCATCTTCCATTAATACAAAAACCTGAGCTCAGCTGCCCTTACCAATGCCCACCCACACTGCTTTCAGGAGCTGCACATGGAACAGGGGTCATTGTCTCTTTATTTGTGGTAATTCATGTTAGACATTGAAAATATCAGATAATCTTGCAAGTATTATTTGAAAATAGAGATTATACGACTGCTTTCACTTCCTTCCCCACTGGAATATTATCAAGGCTAATCAGTTAATGGTTATAAGGCTCTTTAAAAATGCCTAATAATAAATGTTTGTATTATTACTGAAAATACGTCTAATTATTTGTTAATTTGAATTCTGAAAACACCTTGTCTTACGATGGAAAGGGAGCACATTATTGTGGCCACGGTGACATTCTGGCACGTGCCCGAGCTCTGGCCACCCTCAACAGTGTTAGGGTGGAGAGAGGGGAGCGGAGCTGCTCCCCAGGCTGGGGGCTGCCCCTGGCCCGGCCGTCCCCCCGCAGGGACAGCAGCACACAGGGCTGGAGCCCAGGCCCTGCACCGGCAAGGGCATGGCAGAAATATCCGCCCAAACACACAGCGCTGAAAGAATCCTTCCAGAAGGACTTATCTCACATCAATTGCACAATTCCTTCAGGACTGGGGAATAAACAGAATCATTGGGAAGTATTTAGTGGGTTTCTGTCCAACTGTATCAGTACAAGGCTGAGCTATTTCCAATCAAAGGGGAAAATACAGACCACAACTCCCACGGAAAAATAAGAAGCAGCTGCAAGGCCCACCGCTGCTGTGAGTGGGGCTGGGTGTGTGGAGCTGGGCACTCAGCAGCTAGGCAGAACAAGATTTACTGAGGAGAAAACACTGCACTCCCTCTCCAGCGGTCTGTGCAGCAAATTCTTTGTCTCCACCAAGTCAAATAAGAATTAAATAACATCTCCATATGATAAGGGAGTACTGAAAATAAACACACTAAGTGTTGTGAGGGGTTTGGATACTGAAATGAATGGGATCATCACCCCAGATAACTTTATTTTCTGGTTTGTAACACCTCCATGGCTGCATCTGTTACACATTAGCTGTGTGAACAGCTTCTGCTAAAAACAAATTTCCAAACCCCAGCTGTAGTATAAGACATACATGAATTACATTGCAAATGTAAACTTAAATTGGAAGGAAACAAAATAAAAATAGGTGTTAAAAATCTAAACAAGTTTGCTATGATTCTAATGTGGCTATCTTGGGAGAGCAGCGTGCGTTACAGAGGCATTGAAGGAAATGCATTCTGAGAAGCAGAGAGTTGCACTGCCAGCCCATCCCACCGCTGGACACGTGCAGCTGGTGATAAATTGTGTATAAAGCAAAGACATCAGTCAGGGCTGCCAACTCCGGCAGCACAGATCATTTAGAAGATGCTCAGATTCTCTGCTCGTTACGTGTCATGGGGGCTGTCTCTGCAGCAAGGGCACTACAGGGTTCCCTGAAGCACCAGGGCTCTGCTCTGCGTGTTTAGGAAGCGCATCTCTCTCCGATCTGCTGCCCTGTATTGCCCCCTAAATACATTCCATGAAAGGTATCCACAGAGCCAGGATCGTTCACCAGCTGGATGGAGACCTGAACAGCAAATCCAGCAGCTCACAAACACCTAGCAGGGAGTGTGGCAGGGTTCTGGCTCCTGGCAAGTGTGCCCGTACACCTGTGAGTCCAAAGCGCCTCAGAGCACCTTAGAACTGCAAACCGTGGCGTGTTTTAGATGGAATGAAGAAGCAATGAAGCGATGAGGAAACTGAAAGAGGAACAGAAGAGTAATGGGATGGAGTCCGGTTTTGGAGACAAGGAAATACATTCTGGATTGGAAGAGGTAGAGACAATAACTTGGGGAAAAGATGCCCAGAAAGACCCACTCAGTGAAAAGTAAAGAGAGAGATGGAAATCAAACCTGGTGTGGAGTGACAAGAGAGAACAGAAGGATGATCAAGAGAAAAACGTTTCCTAGACACTGATGTGCAATTCTCAGGTGATTCAGGGGTGAGTGGACAGGCCTCGTATTACCAACGTGTCTGAATTCTGAGGGTAAAATAGAGGAGAAAGGTCCAACTGAGGACAGACCAGTGCAGTAACTCATTCCAGCCGTGTGTGGGGTTTAAGGACAGTCCCTCATTCCAGCCGTGTGTGGGGTTTAAGGACAGTCCCTCATTCCAGCCGTGTGTGGGGTTTAAGGACAGGCACTCGTTCCAGCCGTGTGTGGGGTTTAAGGACAGTCCCTCATTCCAGCCGTGTGTGGGGTTTAAGGACAGTCCCTCATTCCAGCCGTGTGTGGGGTTTAAGGACAGTCACTCCGTCCAGCCGTGTGTGGGGTTTAAGGACAGTCCCTCATTCCAGCCGTGTGTGGGGTTTAAGGACAGTCCCTCGTTCCAGCTGTGTGTGGGGTTTAAGGACAGTCCCTCGTTCCAGCTGTGTGTGGGGTTTAAGGACAGTCCCTGTGAGACACCACATCAGCTGCTGGGCTGTGCACTCTGCCAGAGGAATCTGTTCCTCCATGGCAAGTCAGCCTCAGAAAAACAAACCCAACCCAACTCTGGGGATGTGGCCACAAGAAGTCATCACGTATGGTTTGTCACATCACTGGGAAGCCTACAGACCCCCTGCTCCTTCCTCTGGGACCTGTGAATTCTGCAAGCTCCAGGGTCCCTCCAGTGAATTCCGTTTTCCCCGGTAGTTTTGGTCTCCTGCCCTCCACTTGCCTGTGACTCGTGAGCTGTCCACGATGCTTCCCAGGACGGCGCTCGCAGCCCTACCTGTCTCTAGGAAGGTCACGAATCCTTTTTCTACAGTTAAGATCCATTTAAAACTTTCAACAATAGTTCCTGGAATCCTATATATGGCTCCTCTATGCCCAGATTTATCTCTAGGTATAGGCATTTGGATAAGTGCTCATTAAAATTGACTTCTTGAGTCAGAACTATAAATTAGAATGCAGCTGAGTCAATTAATATTGTCCCCTTTCCTTCCCACAATAGTTCAAGTAGAGTGTGTTCCCATGAAGCAAGAAAAAGTACTTAAAAAATGCAGTTTCGTTTCATCCTAACTTACTAAACCATGAGTAAAAATAAATCTTTAAAAATTTTCATTTATGTCCACTTCAGTTAGGAAAGAAAAGCCCTCCTCCTTGTCCTGATAAAATGAATTCAAACTGTTGATTAATTTCTTACAAAGGCAAACATTGACGGGTTTTCTGAATTTCTAAACTAAAAGCTCTCTGTTTACAGTGAGCACATTAACTAAGTCACTTTTTTTTACAGCAGCCTGGAAGCCAAAACGTGCACCAGAATTAAAGAACTCCAGGAAAACAAGCAGGGCCCCAAACCTTCACAACTCCCATAAAATATTAGAACTCTAGTGATCTGCTTTAGAGAAACTGAAAAGAAATAACTCTCCTCATTCTTTCTGGGAATTAACGTAGTCTCAGGGAAGGTACGAAGGATTAAGAATAGCTTGAGAACCAGCAAAATCCACGGCTTTTCCAATATAACATTGACATTTGGATTGCTTTCCAAGGCAGAAGACGGCTCTTACCTGAAGAACTCTTTTGGTGAGGCCGGTTTTCTGAGCTAGCTGTTTCAAGTCCTTGGCGTCGGGGTTGTGGTTGATGGCAAAGTACGACTTCATCGTCCGCAGCTGGTGGTGCTTGAAGGACGTCCTCATGCGCTTGGTTTTCTGGTTGCTGGGGTATTGCTGGTCTCTGTCCAGGTGGTCTCCATCATTCTCATTGCAACTTAAAGCTTAAGGCAACAAGAGGAAAAGGCCTGTAAAGCTCCTGCTCCACAACCAGCGCTGTTTGCCATTTCCCCGAGAGCGGCAGTTACAATCACACTCCGCAGCGTGCAGTGCCACAGGCCCCACCTGCCTCTGCTCCATTCCATGGACTTGTAGAGCAGCTGAGTTTGGAAAAGCCCTCCAAGGCCACCGTGTCCTGCCATTAACCCAGCGCTGCCGAGGCCACCACTAACCCACGTCCCCAGGTGCCACATCCGCACAGCTTTGGAATCTCTGCAGGGACAGGGGTTCCACCACTGCTTTTGGGAAGAGATGGTTCCCAATACCCACCCTGAGCCTCCCCTGGCCCAGCCTGAGGCCGTTCCCTGTGCTCCTGTCCCTGTGCCCTGGGAGCAGAGCCCGACCCCCCCGGCTGCCCCCTCCTGTCAGGGAGTTGTGCAGAGCCAGAAGGGCCCCTGGAGCCTCCTTTGCTCCAGGCTGAGCCTCTTTCCCAGCTCCCTCAGGATTCTCCAGCCCCTCCCCAGCTCTGTTCCCTGCCCTGGACTCCTCCAGCCCCTCTGTCCTCTCCTGCCACGAGTGGCCCGGAGCTGCCCCCAGGCCTGGAGGTGCCCCGGCAGTGCCAGCACTGGGGCGAGCACAGCCCAGGGGCCGTTGGCCTCCTGCCCACCTGGGCACAGCTGGATCACATTTCTGCACCTCCCAACCATTCCCTTGCAATAAGCAGCCTGCAAGGACCCTGGCCTGCCCCTCTGTGGCTTTTAAAATGTCAGCTCTGTTTCCTTTTCCCTCCGCTCCACCTCCACAGAACTTTTCCTCCACTTTCTGTGGGAGGACAGTAGCTGTCCCCAGCTCTGTAAAGGGTTTTACTGTACTTGCTGTCACCATAAATTCGCACTGTAACACACAACGAGAGCTGCACAATACACTCCGCTTAAATCTCAGTGGAACACACTAGTTAAAATCATAATTATTTCCTCCATCAAACTAAACCCCGTAGAATACGAGGGAGACCATTAAATGAAACACTGTAAAAGAAATAAAGTTTGTGGCTACCAGACAGCAAATTATGACTATAATCTGACAAGCTAAAGAAATAAAGCTGTTAATACAACATATTCACTGGCGTGCCAAATGGAAAATCTTTTTAATTATTTATATGTTTGTATTTCCATTTTTAAAAAAGTGTTTGCAAATAGTAGTTTGGATGATCACTTCTGTCACATCCTTTGGAGATCAGGGAATGGCACTGGTTGATACACTTGCAGAAATCAACCACAGGGAGAAGGTCTGTGAGCAAGGAACACCGTAAAAATTATCAAGTAGTGTTAAATGTTAAATGCCAAGCAAAATAATCTTGTAGACCAAAAGTAGTTTTTCGTTTATTTGTGCATACAGTAAACCATGGAAAACCTCTTAAAATAACATTAACGACTGATCTTAAATCCTATAAAAAATTAGGGATATAACTGAAAATTGGCTCTGACAAACTTGTTAATTAGCTTTTCCTGTCCAAATATCTACAAGTTCCTCTTAATTTCCTACAAGTTTTATGTTAAAAGTAATGAAAAATCGCGATCTCTGTTCTACATGGCACGCGAAAAAGACAAAAAATTCTTTTAAAACGTGAATTGTTGGTAAGTTTCTTAAACCCATGAACAGAATTGTTTTCAATTGTCCACTGTTGCTGTTTAATTACATGTTTAATCTCATGGACCCATCTTTGCAGTGTTACTTGAATTCGTGCTGTCCATCTGCGGGTCTCAGCCCTGCAGACAACACACACATTCTGAAAGGCACATATTAAAAACAGATTTAAAAATGCACATAAAATGCACGGATTCCTAAATAAAGATGCACACAGGTTCCCTAGGCAGGTTTGCAGCAGCTACAGTAGCTGCTTTACAAACCTCAGCCTTTCAAAACCTGCTACAAAGCTGTGGCACAGTACAGAGCACAAATTCAGCCCTAAGCCCAAAAGCACTTTTGTTTAAGAGATACACCCAAAGTGTCCAAAGCCTTGAACTCCTCTGTGTGTTTCTGTACTCCTATAATTTAAAAAGCAGCTCAAAAAAGCGGCACTGTATATAGAAACGTGTGCGTGTGTGCGTGCATGTGCATACATTTGTATAAATCCTTTCCAGACCTCAGGATCTTGTGCCAAATTCTGGCCCTAAGAAGCATTTCTGCTTGTTTTCCTGCGGCATGGAAAACTGCAAGAACCTGAACTCAAAAGGTGCAAGACACTCAAAGGGAGATAGTGACAATGGAGTAGAAATGGAGCTGATGGGATGCAGCCAAACCTTGTGGGTTTAAAAGCTGGGACTGAGTTGCCCATCTGGAGTCATCCCATGTGCTCCAGGCTCCTCCATAGCTACAATTCCTGATATAAAGAGCACTGGGATGAATAACATAATGTTCGTAAAAAAATTCTGTTATGGAAATGTAAAACCAAATCACGCTTGTTTTTAAAATGTACCCAAGAATTTTGGATATTAGTAATGGAAAAGACCTTTGTGTGTCATCTTAGAGGCTTTCAAACCCTCCAAGAAATAACAAGGCAGAGACATAGGAGGAAATGCATCAAAATATCTGTCTGCAGGACTGAGGTCTGGTTCCCGTTAATACGCAACAAAACAAAGCCTAGGGCTGCAAGGAGCTGGATTTTAACATGTCCCATAGAGAATGAGATACGTTCGGAATCCAAGGGTATTAAACTGATTCTAAACCCTCCCAGAATGGAATGAGGGTGTCAGCTTTCCATCAAGCCCTGAAAGGACAAGGAATAACTTACTTCTGGAATTCCTCATCATTTTACCTCATTATCTACTAAGCAGAAATAGTATTAAAATGACAGTAATCGTGTACCTTTTGAGAGAGGCCAAATGTCCTTGTGTGTGGTGGAAGTTACAGAACAGATTCTGAAAGCGCCCCAGGGCGTGTGCTGCTCGTTGTCTTGCGCAAGTGGTTTGGCTACTCCCAGGCATCACCCAAAATGACATAAAGAGTCCTAGCTGGTGCCAATTCCCCTCTCGCGTTTGGTTGTGGTGCCTGGCACCATCCTCAAAAGGCTATTTTTTTCAGTCTGATATTATCTGCATCTCTCGCAGAACCCGCAGTGCCCACGGGTGTTCCAGGCACAGATACACGGAATGGGCCACGGGTGTAAGTGGAGATTTTAAGAGCTGAGGAGTTTCTGCAAAAGGCATCGGGGTGTAAAACTATCACTGTACATGCTCCTCACGCAACCCTCTGTTTCTCAGGCACTATCTTCCCTGTTCTTTTGTGGTGTCCTGTGCGTCTCCCAAAGGAATTGCTGAACTATCCATATGTAACATTTCCATTCCATTGCAGGATCTCGGGCTCCTGCTGGGATTTCAGAAATACAATTGGTAGGATTCCAGTCGAATAGAGGAGCCCTAAATTAACCAGCGCTTCACTTCTATTTTTTGATAAAACAAATTCTGAGGCAGTGCCAAGTCTCTTTTTTGACCTCAGAACATTTCTAAGGCCCTGTGCCTTTCCCCAGACCCCACACCCAGGCCATTGCCCTCACACCCCCAACCCCACATGAGCCACCTGCTCACAGGGTGGTGATGTCCAAGGACAGCATCACTACATCCCTAGAGATTAAGAGGAAGACATTTTATTTTTTATTGATAACCAAAACACCCTTTGGAGATTAGTGCATAACACCTCCCTAAACCCAACAACAGGAGCGTAAAGCAGGGTGTGCCGGTGCTTTTGCAACAAACTCTGTTAGAGGAGGAGAACTCGGGAGCACTGCTTCACCCTCAGATCACCAGAGCCCCCACGGCCTGGGATTCGGGGCAGAGCATGTGCTTAGCAGCTAGGAGGCTGCAAAGGATATGGCACATGAAGATGAGAAAGAGAAATTTCCTTTGGGGGAAATTTTGTTCTTAGTAGCTTGTGTTTGACATGTTAGATTACGCCAAAGGAAAGAAAACTAATCCTGATTCTGAAAGAATGATGAAACAAGAGACACGTTTGGTGTGCGCATTATCTCTCAACAGTGGCTCAGGAACATACTCCCCTTTCCTTCTGTAATCGGAGTCAAGGGGGTGCTTTAACCTCCTGCTGCCTGGAGAGGGAACTTGTGGTTAACTAGAGCAGGCAGGGGTGCAGCCGCACTCGTCGTTTGGTCGGAGCTGTGGAGGACTTTGTGGTACCCATATCCCCAAAGGGGACACAAGTGAGACAGAGCCCTCTGGGCGGTCCTTGGGACAGGAACAGAGACAGTCTTACTCTGGAGGAAGGACAAGACACTTAGAGAAGGCAGATGCCTGAGCTCAGCACAGGAATTAAAAGGGGTGAAGCTGTGGCACTGGGCGCAGGCAGGGTACCCCTGGCTGCTTCCGAGGTGCTTGGTGGCACTAAAAGGAGCGTCTCTGCCAGGCCATGGAGAAGCAGACACGACAGCACTGCCTCAACCTTGGCATTTCGAGAAGTGTTTCTGAGGAGATAAAGGTCCTCAAGGAGCCCGGGCCGAGCATCACAAGGCCAGGAGGGAGGAGAGCCAGGATTAGAAGCCCTCCTTCCTCCGGCCTTCCCCGGCCGCCTCGGACAAAGGGGCTGCGCGTTCCGGTGCCCCCGGGGCTGCCTAAGGCCCGGGCCCCCCCGGCCGCGGTGAGCCCCGGGGGGAGCGCGGCCGGGCCGGGGCTGCGGGCCGGGAGAACAAAGGGGCCGGCGAGGGGCGGCCGGGCCCG
>VYZT01056702.1:10548-98199 GCA_013400735.1 Pomatostomus ruficeps | reverse complement strand
CCCTGCTCCTGCCCCGGCCCCGACCCCAGCCCCAGCCCCCTGGGGAGGGGCCAGAGACGCCCGGGGACCCGAAAGGAGGGAGAGAAGGGGGAGAAGCAAGAGGAGGGGGGGAAAGGGGTAAACCCTAATTTTTCCTAGGAAATCTCTGCAAGACATCCGATTTTAAGCTGCGATTCCCGTCTGCTCGCTCTGTCACAGTAGTCACAGGAAGTTTCTTGTGAGCTTTTTAGTCCCAAGGGAAACGAGGAGGAAAGAGGGATTCGCTCTTCAAAACTTTCTAGGCTTTTCGCATTTTTTTCAGGAAAAAAAACCCCCAAACCACTTTTGACACAGCCACATGGGAGGGTGCGCCCCAGGCGTCCCCGGCGCTGCGCCGAGCCCTGCCGGGAGCTGGGTCGGTGCCTCCGGAGCCTCCCTTCCCCCGGCAAAAGCCGCCCCCAGCCCCGGAGCCCATCCGCCGAGGCCGCCCGTCCAGCCTGGATACCCGGGCACCCTCTCAGCGAAGCACGAGGCATCTTCCTGCTTGCAGAGGAAGGAAGTGTTTCTTAATATCTTGGCTCTTTGCACAGATTACGGGTATTTTATCAGCTCGCCGTGCCCCAAGTTTGCGCAATACATCTGTCATTTTCCAGATATTTTAGCGTCTTAAAGCCAGACTAGATACGAATGAATAAAACATAGCAGGCTGTGGGAGGTTTGGGGTCTAATTCACAAAGGGAGTATTCAGAATTCTTTACAGGTGCTTCTGTGTTCAGCAAGCTTTCAGCCATTGATTTACTGACCTAAAAAACCCATCAAACTCCATTCCAACAAGTGAAGGAGGAAATTATGATCACAGGAACACACTTAAAAAAAAAAAGAAAAAGAAAGAGAAAAGAAAGAAAAAGAAATCTTTTTGAAGTTTCAGCATCCTTCTAAGCTATTTTCCACTTGTCAGGCTCTATCCACATCTAAACCCATCATCCCCCTGCAAACAGAGTCTCGTTTAAGCACAAAAAAAAAAAAAAAGTCTAATTCGTGTTGCAGATGAACATTTGCTGCAATTTACAAAATTATTTCAGTCTCGACTCTGCCAAGTTTATGGGTCCCCCTCTTGCCACCACCTCTGGGTGTAGATTTATTTACAGAAAGTATTCTACACAAATCACCAGGAACAGATCCCCTCAGAGGACAACACTGTGCATTTCCAGTGCATTTCTGAGAAGGAAATGACAAGTTCCACGAAACAGAAAAAGAGAAACGATCACGTTTTTTAACGGTTTCTCTTTTGAAGGCACAAAATCGAAGGCTTTGCAATAATTTACTCGTTTGTGGAATTTTATATCAACGAGCAACCCAGTCTGATTTCCAAGATCAATGGCACTTATTACCGCATAAATTAGTCGATTATAGGTCTAGTAAATAGTTAAGTAGATAAATAGCTTAAGCGAAGAAGCCAAAGGTTACTCAAGGAAGACCTCTAAAGTTAAAAAAGTCGGACGGCAATTATTTTTAAACGAATTTTTCAAAATGCAGTTCAAGGCGGTTTATTTAGGAAGTCAGGGAGCAGTGAGACTTTCTCAGGCTGTGCTCCCATCCAGGACAGATGCCGCTGATTCGGTTTACAGGTCCTTTGAATCTGAACATCTGCCCTGCACAGGGAGACAGCGGAAGGACAATTAAAAGCTAATCCCTCCGAAAAGGAGACGTTTCTAAACGCGGAAGACGCATATTTGATGCACGTTTTAAAGCCGAACTGTTACTCGCGAGAACACCGCATCCACCTTTCATCAACCTTCACCACTGGGACTACTACTGCTTTTTGCACTATTTCCAAATTATTCAGCAATTAGTTCAGCCAATAACAGCCGGCAATTTTGTTCCCAAGGTGCGTTTGCCGGTTAGAGATGCGCCTTTTCTCCCTGCCATTTTCAGCGCAAACCACCCCACTTGGTCGCTATTGTTACTCCCTTCAGGCGCAAAACACCGGCAGCCTCTCGTTCCCGGGCTGCCTCCCCCGGCCCGAGCCCGAGCCCCTCGCCACTCCGGCGCTTCTCGGTCCCCCCCGCGCCTTCCTCCCCCCGTTCCTCCTCCTCCTCCCCGCGCAGGCGGAGCGGCGGCCGCCCGGCGCAGCCCGCAGCTGTCGGGGCGCGCAGGGATGCGGCTCGAAACAAACCGCAGCAAACTTGGCCTTTACCGGGAAAAAAAACCATCTGCGCCCTATGGGACACGTCCGAAGCAGGCAGGTAAAACAGAAACCAGACTGGGACGAGCGGAGAAGCACAGGGGACACCGAGGCACAGAAGGACGCAGGGAAACGAGTTCGGTGCCCAGGGTCTGGCGGGACGGCCGAGAGCCCGGCTCGGGAGCCGCCGGACTGCGGGGAAGCCCGCCTCCGCCTCCAAGCCCTCGAATAAAACCAACGCCTAAGAATTTTTTTTGTCCAAGCCTTTTTTCCCCGTTGCGTACAAGCAGCAGCGCGGGCAGCCCTGCAGCCGTCCTGGTGGCAGCTCCACGGAGAAGTGGAGCGAGGGGAAGAGGGGAGCGGGGTTGGGGGGCAGGAGATTGCTCGAATTCCTTTGCCTGTAACACTTCAGTGCTGCGGCGGTGGGGAGGTTAAACGAGGAAACAACGTCGGAAAGTTTGTTGCGGGATCCCGGGAGCCCTGGCTGCTGCCAGGTTCGCCCCCGTTGCTGCCGCTGCTGGGCTCGGTCCGGGGGCAGGGCTGTGCCGCGGGGCAGCCATGGGCTGCAAAGGGGATGCCGCGAGTTTCCCGACTCTTCTCCCAGCCACGTCTCACGAACAAAACTCCAGCGGAACGTGCCCCGTGTGAGCAGGCTCCGTGCCGCCCGCAGACACCTGCTGCCCGCGGCCCCTGCCCGGGCACACCCAGCCCGGCACGCCCGCCCGCCTCCCTCCCCAGGCGCTTGGGAACGGAGGGTTCCACTTCCTCTCTCGCCTTCCTTCCAAAACTTTGGAGTGCGAGAGCTCAGGACAGGGCTGAATAATCCACCCGTCAGCAGCTTTCGAGTGTAGCCACTAAAGAAAATTCACAGGTCTCTGAAGTGCTAACTTAAAATCTCTGGTTTCCAGATTTTATTTCAGGCTGCACTCCCCCTTCTTCCCCCCCTTAACCAGATGACCTTGCTTCAAAACATTTTATTTCCAGCTGAAGTGAAAAATGCTAACATATTAGCTTCTGTAATTGCAGTTTGACAGCACTTGATCTCAATAATTATGCTGCAGCTAAACTATTATTAACAGTTTAAGCTAAAATAAACGGAAATCCCCCTTTGGAAGTGAACAGAAACAAACCATTTGAACTGTTCTGGGGGGAGGCGGGGGTCTCTTACCTGCATTGTAGGCTGCCAGATCCGCTCCGGGCCCTGGGCTTTTTCTTTTCCTGGGTCTCCCCTTCTGGACAGTCCCCACGCCATTGTAATAAGGCAGTCCCAAAGTGTTGGCAGAGCCCGCTCCCAAAGCCGGGCCCTTCCCAGCGGCTACATCCGAGTGATTGAAATGCACCTGGTACTCCCCCTGGATGAGAGTCTCGAAATGGAGGCGGCAGTACACCAGATTGTCCTTCATGCCAAAGTGATCGCCAGTGGTCAGCATCTTGTTGCAAGTGGTGCAAGTGAAGCAGTTTAAGTGATATACCAAATCCCTGGCCCTCATGACCATCTCGGAGGCAGAAATCCCCAGGTGACATCTCGCACATCTCTGCACCGAAAACCTCCTGCAAAACAGAAAGGCCAGAGGAGACGGTGAGAGGCGCATTCCCCCCCACCCCGTCCTTCGTCGGTTCTGCCCGGAGGCCGGCAAAGGGCTGCGAGCGCCGGGGCGGCCACCTCGGCCGGGGCAGCGGCACAAAGCCGGGACGTGTGCGGAGCCCAGCCGGGCGGGCATCTCGGCACGGGAGCGCGGGGAGACGCCGTCCGACTCCCCAGCTCTCAGCACAGCAGCTCCTGCCCCGCCAGACCCCGCCAGGAAAAGGCACCGGCCCCCGCCCCGCGAATGTGCCCGCACCCCCTGGCCGGAGGAGGCAGCGGCGGCGGGCGAGGAGCGGCCCCGCTGCCGGCCCGGCCCCGCGCCCAGCACAGGAGGCCGAGCAGGGCACGCCTGGGGAAGGCCCCGGTCGCCAAAGCAGGCTGGGGGGAAGCTGTGCCCGGGCCGTGCCCCCCTCCCGGCCACACGGGACTCAGCCTCACCACGAGCCTCCCTCTGCAGTGGGAGGTTTTGGGAGCCCACAGCGTGCCCCACGCGTGCCCACGGATCCCCTCCGCCGTCGGGTGTGCTCGGCGGGGGGAGCGGCGGGCAGTGCCCCCGTCCCGGCCGGCGGCCGAGGGCAGGCTGTACCTGTAATAGTCCTCCTTGCAGTAGATGCTGCCGTCCTTGCTGAAGCAGGTGAGCTCGGACTCCAGGTTGAGTTTACATTCACAGCACTTGAGGCAGCGCATGTGCCACTGTTTGTCCACAGCCAGGAGGTAATAACGGTCGGAGATTTTCCCCCCGCAGCCGGCGCACAGGGCAGCCCTGTCACTGCTGATGGAAGGCATGGTCTGCTGGGGGAAAACAATTACAGACCGTTAGCGAGAGGGAGAAACTCTGCAGCGCGGCTGGGCTCCCCCCTCCCCCTGCCCCGCCGGGGCCGGGCTGCTGCTCTCCTGGCAGAGGAGCGGGGGCTCCGAGCGGCCACCCCGAGCGGCCCCCGCGCCCGGTCCCCAGGGTCCCGCCGCATCCCACCTTCCCGGGAGGAGGCGGGGAAGCGGGCGAGACACACAGAAAACCACCCTGGCTTTTAGGGGAGGCGTCCAGACCAGACCCAGAACTTTTTTTTTTTTTTTCCTGGTGGATTTTCCAGTCTCAAACCAAGAAAAGATGCTGTTCAATAAACAGGCGCAATAATAACAGAGTAGGGCAAATCGCAGATAGTTAATTTTAAAATTTATTATTATGGATATACCGAGAGTGCCTGCATAGTTAATGCTCTGTGAGTGCGTGTATGTGGAGCGTGTCTGTGTGTGTATTTTCCTAGCTATAAAATTCCGAATGAATTACGATCAAACCCCCAGTAGTCGCAGCGCTGCAGACACAGCTCTCTGCAAGCTGGTTCCAAACAACACGGATCGCGATCTGCTACGACCCAAAGCACTAAAGGGATCAGGAAATAAAGCTGCGGAGGAGATGAGCGTTACTAAATCCTAGGTGCAGAATGTTTCATCAGGAAAACGAAATAGTGGGAAACGTGTAGGAATGAGAGCGGGTAAAAACCAACAGAGCACTTTAGATTATGCTGGGATAAACTTGGAAGCAATAAAACTAAATATAAGCCCTATATAATTTAATAGTTTAGTGTCAAATCGCAATCCAATCGAAACCCTCAAAACCCCCCAAATTCATACCTATCCTGTCAACTTCTGCCGAGCAAGAAAGAGGCAGAAATATCGGAACCGTTTAAGCATGCTTATTTATTTCAGCAGACACCTTAACACAGCGTTCGGGAGAGGAGGCTCGGTGGAGCAGCGCTTGGGGCTGCTTGCCACTTCGGTCCCAACTCACTCTCACCCGCTTTGCACAAAAGCCCACGGCAGATCTGTTCTTGTGCAAGAGAACCCGAAACATTTCCTTACAGCTGTGCCCAACACGCAGTTTGTTTTGGTTCGGGGCGGGGGAGAAGTTGCTTGTTTGCTTTTACCTCCTCTAGAGCCTTAAATCCTCGCGCAAAGCAGAAAGCAAAGGCAGCTAATCGGGGGAAATCGAAAGGAACCGAGGCTGGTTTTCCAGCACATGCCAGACCCACTGCTTTCATCCTGTGCTTGCGGGGATCACCAAATCCCATCGCTGTGAGCACTCCCGCTTGCACCGCACCATTCCCGCTAGGAGAACTCCACACAAATAAAACCCTGGCACTCCACCGGTGTTCGTCACAGGAACCCACCGGCAGCTTGTTTCTTTAAGGCATTAACTGAACTCCGAGTAGGGCTCGTTTTATAACCAAAGTAGTTTCTTGTAAATCCACTTTAAATGAAATAACGATTTTTTTTTCTACTTTGCCTTTCCAGTAACAAAAATATCCTGAGATCTAGAAATTGTATTCAAGGATCCAGTATTCCAACCCACTATTCGTTATATGCACACGTGTATCCATATAGATGATTTATAGTTATAAAAGGCTATCGCAGCACAATATTTATTCCAGAAAAGATCATTGGATGTTGTTTAATTGTACGGAGAAATATTAACTTGTTGAAAGAAAACCAAAATCGTTTCGGTTAGAAATCGCGTCCCACCCTTATAGTACAAAAGGCCGTTCTCCAGCCGGTATTTCAAGATTAAATAGTCTCACTGTCACCTTTGAGCAAATTTCACATAACATTACAAGAAAGAACATAGACTGATCAAGTTTGAAAACCTGGGAATGGATCTTCCTTGCATATGCCTGTATCAGTTTATAAGAGAGCATTTAACCAACGTACGAGATAATTTCACTTCAGAATTGTAATTTCTTAAAAAGAAATAGTATACATAAATTGTTCAATCACTTTAGATACTTTGGAAATTGCTTCCACTTTTCCAGCTTACTGCTAGTTGGACGGATGCATCTTTTTATTATCTAAATGTATTAATATACAAGGACTACGCATCAGCGGACAGAAGATAAAACGTGGTAAAGTTATAAAAATTCGCATCCATCCATCTCCCTGAGACATATCTTCTAGTTCTGTTTGCCATGTTTACAAACCCACGTATTTAAAATTATTTTTAAAAACCCGTAAGTTGAAGACACTCGTGTTTGGTTTCTTTCTTCTTAAATAAATGCTATAAAGACTATCTCCGTGAAGACATCCTACCTGAAAAATAACACAGAACTGGATTCTTTGGTGTTTGTGTTTCCATTCTGCAGACAAAAAATTCGCTGTGCCGAAATGTTATCGGTATAAACCCACACTTTGCCTCTTCCTAAAAACTTTGGAAGGCCGGACAGGCTGGGGGAAGGGAAGGAGTTCTTGGACGCTACCAAAAGGCTGGTCTATCTTTCTGTTTTCTCTCAAGAGCAGTACCGTTCATTTCACCCAAGCGTTACTATCACTATGCATATTATTAATAATTAACAGTTTCATGCCTTTCCCCACGGTTTCATTTAATCTTTTGGGGTGCCTTTACGCTTAATTTTCTTCTGATTTAGTATTTTGCATACGTTTCCCCCCGATCTGTTATTTTAGGGGAAAAGCTGTATCTGTGAGGGGTTTGGCATGTTTAGGGGGGTGCATGACTCTCCCATTCCTTCGGCTCCTACCGTTTCCGTCTCTCCCCTGTCTATAGCCGAGCTGATGGCCGGTGCTTCGCTTTTGGTTCTCCGATCCATCTCGTCGATGACCCCGTGCATCTCCGAGCCGGAAAGACTGTGGAAAAGCATCGCTGAGGAAGCAGAGGAGGAGGAGGGCCCGAGTTGCTGTTGCTGCTGACAGTTGTCGGGGTCCCTGCAGGAGCCCAGAACTTGCATTAACCGGAGCCCTCCCCCATGCATCTAGCACGGCCGCCCCGTCTCTCCTTGGGCACCGGGATTTTCCCCCGGCAGAGCTCTCCGGAGCGCGGCGCAGGCACTGATCCGAGGTTTCAAGGGATGGGGCGCAGAAAAGGCGGGCGAAGGGGATGAGGGAGAGGGGATAACTGGTGGTGTAAGCTTCGGGGCTTGGATCTAGTCTGTTGCGCGGCCCCGGCACATCCCTCTAGGAGGCTTCTTCAGTGCAGGGCTCATTGCCCCAGGTGCAGTCCCAGGCTTTATGCTCTGGCCCAGCTGGCAGAAGGCTGGGCACGCTTATGGTTGGGAGGGATTAATAAATAGTAGAAATACAAAAAAAAAAAAAAAAATTAAACCATCTTCGCTGAGAAATAAATAAGAATGAGAAAAAAAATTACGACAAGCCCCCTACATCGTACTGTGCGAAATTTAGAGGAGGAAAGCAAGGGAGAGGGAGGCTGCGGCAGGCGGAGAGCAGGCTGGTGCTGCAGGGAGGCTGGGGCGGATGCCCACCGTACGCACTCACAGTCCAGAGGGCTGGCAGCGGCTGCAGCTCAGGGGCAAAGTTTGCTCCTTCCCCCGCTCCTCCCCCAGCCCGCTGGAGCTCATTGGGAAAAGAAAAAGCCAAGGGGAAGGAGGAAGAGTTGGACGGGCACCAGATGGGACGGGCACTGGCGGNCTGGCCCCGCGTTGTCCCCGCGCTGGCCCTGCGCTGTCCCCGCGCTCCCCGCGGCCTCGGCAGCCGGCCGGCCCCGCGCGGAGCTCGGCGTTTGTCGCCCGCCCGGTGACCGTCGGGCCATGGCGCGCCGAACAGGCTGCGGGGCACGACTCCTCCAGCGCGGGAGAAGGAGGCGTTCAAGAGTTTGTTTCCACTCCGAGATCATGGATACCCCAAACGTTTATGACTAGTTGGATGCACCCAATAGCCGCCGTTATGAAAAATACTCTCTGTTAGAATATAATAACTCGAGTCGCTCCAGTTTGTGGAGCCTTCCACAACCCAAGGCCTCTCGCGTCGCGCATGTCCAAGTAGACTGTAAGAAAACCAGGCCAGGAAGGTCTCTGAACTTGAGGAAAAGCTTCAGAAAGTCTCCAGGAAAGACAAAGAGTGCACAGGGAGACTGTTCATGATGTCTAAATATTTATCCGGGAGGTGGGTAGTAAGGAAAGACTAATTAGTATTAAAGATGTCAAATATCACACTTCTAATTATGTTAGCAAAGGTAGCACAACGGAAGGTAAATGGGAATGCGCATCTGAGATCATGAGACTCGCTGCCTAGCCTGTGCCCATGAATTATTACATCACCCGGCGCATCCCCATCAGATGTTGTTTTCTGACAGGGCGATTTGCCTCTTACAGGTGTAGTGCAGTTAAGATTATCCTTGCTAAAATTGGAATTCTTCTGTTTACGGCCAAACTTTGCTGGGTTTATGCATTCTGTTCTTACAATAATTGAAGCTTTTTATCATCTTTCTGTTGGGATTGCTCTGAGTAGTTAAAGACATTTGCATGTCACAGAGGAGAACAAAGTGTCTCTTGCAGAAATGCATATGAAATGCCACAAGACCCCTCAAGAAACCATACAGAGTGCAAGCTGATTTGGCATCTGTGGGAACGATCCAAAGACCGTCCTAAAATCAGACGTTGGAAACAATGGAAGTTCATGTTTGAATTCAGGTTAGAGTTCTGCAGCACCATCAGTGGCTCTGTGCAGTGTTTATATTGATAAAATCATCTTTCCCTTCCTCTGTAGAGCTGTGAGACGTTTGGAAGCCCTGGCTGTGCTGGGAGGCTCCAGGAAGGGCAGTGGAGCATCGCTCGGCGGACACCGTGGCGGGACAGCAGTGCCTCACCTCTGCTCGAGCCGTTTGCTGGAGGTAGCAGCACTGCCAGCTGAACACCGTACCATCCTCAGACCTTTCAATGCCCCCTTAATTCCCTATCGCTGAATTGATTCCGTACTTTTTGCAGTTAAGACAGGTCATGGATTCGTACACTCTATCTGACATCGCTAATTACCAAAAAGATTTTAGATATTTAACAGAATTAAAATACGGTATTTTATATTACAGAATTGCCTCCCTGGGCGGAACCAGTAATACCAAGAGGTTGCTGGAAAAGTATGGCACGGCCTCGAGTTCACAGGGTATCTCTGATTATCTTCCTAATGGATATACAAACACAAGAAGACATCCAACCCTTGCTACCAAAACACAAGGAGAGTAACAGAATGTAAACATAAAGCTGCTAATGTACACACTGACACATGAATGACATTTACATTGTTCAGAATAAAATCAAGGATACTCTCAAATAATGAGCCGCAGGAAAATTGCTGGAGCAAAATCGTCTTCAGGACGAAACGCGGGCTCATTTGAAATGAGAGGTTTTTCATTAAAAAAATGGTGCAGCTAATAATAAAGTCTTTTAACCTGTATTTTGTTATAGGTGACAGGTGAACAAATCACAGGTCTTGAGTTTCTCTACCCTGCCTCTCTTGGTAACGTCATCTCCTGTACCATCTGCTACCTACCAGACAAACAGACCAACCACATAATGAGGTACCAGCTTCCACCCAGCTACCGTGACTAAACCAGAACAAAAGATTCAACGCCTCCTTCAACAAAGGAACACAAGTCTAAGCTGTCTTTGCTAATTGCTGGGTTTCAGGTTGTCTGTTACAGATTTTAAGTGAGCTACAAACTTCCATCAAATACTTATAGCTGTTGGAGAAAGGTACTAAGAATAAAAGATAAATGGAAGCAAAAGGTAAGAGAGAAGAGAAGAAAGCTTAGAAAATAAGTAACTACTTATGGTAATTTAAAGGCTGTGGAATAATATAAACATGAAAGACCAGGGGGCAGAGTGATTGATATCTCATATGTTTTCGATGGCCCTACGGTTATTAGACTGCAATATATGGGAACATACAATAAACTATGAATTAAAATGTAATTGTAGCTTCAGGCATCTTCTTCATTGTCTGCTGTGGTGTTATGTCTTCATGCACCGTGATTGACAAGGTGTAATTAATCATCTTACTCAGTTGTAAATATGGGCACCCTTCACAGTAGGCATCAGGAAGTGTGTACCAGCAAAGGAAGCAATAGTTGACGCTGAGATACCATTAAATCAAAATCAGAATGCCTATATGTTCAGAAATGTGTGTTTGGTGTGATGCTGTTATCGTTTATTTCTAAAATACTGTACCAACAGATTTACTTGATTTGCAAGTTAACTACAACATTAACTGGTTTTATTTATTTTGTCTCTTCTTCATTTTTATAGGCAATGATGTTGTTCTCCTAAAATGTGAGCCAGTTTGCTTCCTGTCAGCAAGTGGAGCTCAGCTCAGCTCTTCCTCTCCCCGAGCTGCTGCAGACAGACCAGCAGCTCCAGTCAGCTGCTCCATGGACTGCCTTGAAACGGTCCGGGCAAATTATTGCTCCATTCATGGATCACCTTCTGCGCTTCTCATATACCGAGTCAGACACTTTGGGCGTTTTAAAGTGAAAGAGAGTAATGAAATTATCCCACTAAGGAACACTGTTCCGTTTAAAAATAGGACATTTCTTGTCACCAGTGCTGTCCCCAAATTGTAAATGAACATCTTTTTAAAGGTTTTTTCAGTATTCCAGGGTAGGAAACATGTTCTATCCGTGTCTGTTTGTAAATGATTGCTATCCTTATCTAGTTAGTACAGAAATGGTGTCTGAGTCATGGGAAATTTAAGTGGTTTGTCTCAGGAAAATTTGGTGGTATGCATGTTTTTGATGCACGTAGAGCTGCTGAATGAATAATTGGCCCCTATTTAATGTCCTCTGCTTTAAAGCTGTCTAGTACATTTGGTGTTTAAAAAAATGTCTTTCAAAGCTGTTAAATATGTAACAAAAAGAGGTTGCTCTCCCCATTCTGACACGAACAAAGCCATACAGTGAGCTGCCCGAGGTACTTCCAGCATGGGATTAATTACAAACGCAATCATAAATGGAAATTTGCAAAGTTTCCCAATTCTTTTTCTTTGCAATACCAGCTGATGAGTGTTTGATATAAGCACGCAGTAAAAATATCGGTCCAGGAATTAGCTATTAAATATTAAGCCAAGCATTTTTCAGGGAGCATGGGATCTGTTGGATCTATAATTCCACCATTTACCCCTGATGGAGTGAGATCTCCGGCTGTCTTCAGAAGCAAACCGAGCTTAAAACAGGAGCGCACTCTCAAGAAGATGATCGACTAAGAATGTGTTTTATTTTGATTTGAAAAACTGTCAATCACAGATAAAAAAGACCAAATAATATTATTATATATGCTAGCTAACTGCATTTGTCTGGTAAACCAGGCATATGCAGGAAAGAGAAATAATACAGTTTAAAAGGAAAATATTCCGAAGGTTTTGCCCAGATGTTGTGCTGAAATTGTTGTTCACTGGTACGAGCAATCGATTTCAGAGGAAAACACGAGCACGAATCTATAGATGTGAGAGAGAAATGAGATGTCCAATGTCTCACATATTTCAGTTTATATAGCCACAGCTATTTAAACAATTCCAAAACTGCCTCTACGGGTGTCAAAGAGGGAGGGAAATCTTCAACCACATGATCTTCTCTCCAGAGTCCTGTTAAATCCACTGAACTTAAAACAGAACAAGAAGTGTGAAATATGGGTTTGAACATGTTATGTCAGAAATGTAAAGGTTGGAAGCCTTTTTAGTAACCGATATTAATATTGTATTAAATGTTATGAAAAGGTAGGTGTTGGAGAGAAGGGCTGGGCTCATGTGCAATTTTGTCAAGGTTTTTATCTGTGATTATGATTCCAGATGTATCTATTCCCTGAGGAGAAAAATGAAGTAAAGTTGGCATGTGACATGTGTTTTAAGGTGTTTGGCACAGTTTCCCAAAGTGATGACAAAATGTTCATTTTTATTACGGTGAATTGGTAAAGAAAACACGATTCTGAAGGTCAGTAGCTGTATATTTAAGATTCGGACTTTTATGTTGGGGAATATACATTTTTGGTGATGTGCTTAGATCTGATTGCCTGACAAGCATCTACCATAGCAAATAATGTAAATAGAATAACTCGTACAAAATATGCAGTGGTAATTACTAGAAATTCAGTAAATTCATGCGCAGAACATGGCAAAGGTTGCAAAAACGTCTCTTTTTTGCATCCAGTAGTGTAGCTACTTCTTAATTTTTTAAAAATCAGTTTGCTGCAGACTGATCTTATTGCTCTACAGTTAGAGATCAAATAAGTGTAACAACATCCTTTGTGGGAACACGCTTTTAATGTAGATGGGCAGATTTTTATTATTTTTTTTAGGAGGCTGGGGAAGGTTATTTTTCGGGTGAAGCCTGTTTTGCCTGAGCACACAGAGGAGCTGAGAGGAGGAAGTTCCCCGCGGCTGCCCAGCTCCCCCTGTGCCGCCCCTGCGAGCAGCAGCGGCGGCGGCTCCGCGCTGACAGCGGGGCACCCCGGCCGCAGGAGCAGGCGAACACTCCCCCATAAACATTTTACAAGTTCAGCAGCAGCCAATCCGCGGGGTTTGGGAGCCTGCCCTGATTGGGTGTACCGGGGATTTGGTAAACACGGCTCCATAACAAAAACAAGGTTTGTGCAGAAAAGCCTTCCGTGGCATCGCCTCCTTTGAATATGCAGAGCCTAAGAATATGATTAACTCCGTACTTTGGGAGCAAACTCCCCCGGCTCTGCACCCATCTGCAAATATTCACAGTGATGTGCTCAATACATTCCTTTCTGCTCTACAACCGCATTTCTTGGTGAATTTGACCACATCAGAAAGCACTTCAGATTTCTAACACAAATATTCGATGCATTTAATGTAAGGAAGCTTCCTTTATTGGAGGTGATTGGGAACATTTTGTATTTTATAGGTATATTTAAGAGCTTAGCAGTAGGGGGGAATCGTCTGTGGAAAATCTGTCTACAGCTGAAATTCTTAGATGCAGAAGTGTTGCTGAAATGCCTAATACATTTACATTCTTTTGTTAAGTAGCTTACAGGACTATCCTCTTAGCTACCAGATACCCAGATCCCTTTTTCCCCCCTTCCTTTTCTTTTTTAAAGTCAAATAACATTTCCCCTTTTTTTATTATTTGTTATTTTCAGGACTATATACTTGGTTTGGGGTTTGTATGCCATTAAAAGATTTTCATTTTCATGGGCTTTTCTATGTTTTTAATCTACAATTTTGTTGTTTCTTCAATAATCTTCTGCAACTTTATTTCATCTTTGGTGCGTGCAGAGAAGCCCCTCCTTGGCTAGTACATTATTGATAAAGATTTGCAAGTTTTCCCAGATTAATTTTCCATGGTGTAATTTTTCCCCAATATAACAGAACTCCAATTAAAAAAAAAAAAAAAAGCCAAAGGTTAAGGTATTTTATAATAAAATTTAGAAATTAAATTTTGAAGTCCTTGTGTTTGTATTTTAAATTTAGAATCTATTTATACCTCAGTATCAGAAAAATAATGTGTAGAGTTTAAAAATCAGCAGTCTGGTATTTTTCAGATATTGAAATGTGCCTGCCTAATGAAGGCAGAAGACTTGCTCACTAGATTTATTTTAAAGCAGTGTTTTTAGATATTCATAAATTAAAATGGCAGTTTTCAACTGGATACTTATTGCTGTTTTATTTGATATTTGCAAGATACCTGACCATTTAATATTTACCCTTTATTTCTCTGAGCTGATCTAATTGCACCTCTCTATTTTGCATTTATTTCTCTTTGCAAACACTACATTATTCACTCTCTCCTGTGCTTATTAAACAGTGCCACCTGCACCAAATGAAACAAAGCTTCTCCATCAATCTATCCCAGCTAAAGAACCCTGACTATATATTATAATTAATTGAAGCTCAATTGAACACTTGAGTCTGAACTAGATACAGTAACCTGAAAAAACATTAAAAAAATTAGGATGTACTTTAAAGAAATCTTTTAAATGAAAATGTTCACTCAAAACTGAGAACCTAACCTTGCACCAAGCACTCTTCATCAGCTCTGCACAGTACCTCAAGTAGCAATTAGCAGGTCCTTTAATTAATTAACTATTCCCTGTACATCACAGGGATTTTTGTGGCACTAACGTCATCCTCCAGAAGTGAATACCAAGTCCAGTCAATATTTTGTCACTCTAAGCCCCTCTCTGGAGTACCTGAATGCCAGCGCCTGGCTCTGCAGGAGCATTTCCCCGCGCAGGGAGCAGGTAGGGCAGGCAGAGCTGAACTTTGCGCTCCGGCCGGGGAGTGGGGATGGCCACGGCCACGGCCACGCAGGGCACCTCGCGGGCAGGGATTGGCGGCAGGACCCAGCCAGACGAGAGGCAAATTGAGACAGTGGCAGTGAGATCTCAGCAATGGGCTCGAGTGAGAGGGTTTGCTGTAAAAGCTGCATGTGCTGTGAACTTTGGGAGTGCTGCAGGCTCTGCTGCTGGGCTGCCTCTCCAGCACTGCCCGCTCCCAGACAAGAGCAGATTAATTAAGTGGCAGGTCAGACACGGGAAGGTGAGAGGGCATTTCCCACCAATCCGGGACATTTTGCACATTTTATACTTTGCAAACTTTCTTGTCCAAGCGTGGCTGATTCTTTTCAATGTAATTCTCATTTGGAAAATATTAAGTCATTTTAAGGGAATTACCGTCTGAGGATGAGGCACAAAATACGTATTGCTGGTTTTGAGACTTACAAAAGATGCAGTATGTAAATTTGTTTATATAAATATGTATAAGATATATCACAGTATGAGGCTGTGTGTGTGTGGAGGAACATATGTGTGTGTAACCATCTATCTATTTGCAGATTCAGACACAGACATATGTTATCATTTCTTACAGGCAAATATCTGCAGAAATAATTCTTTGTGTTCAGTAGTTTTCTTTGGTGTGTGGTAAGTTTCTCTTCAGAGATTTCTGTGTTCAGGAAAGATCTTATGAATTTATGTAATGTATAGTATAATGAAATCAAATAAAGTATGCCTTGTATGATTTTGCAAGAATTATACATTAGCATTCTCTTTCAACGTGCAATATTTTGAATTATGGAACCAGCTTCGCAGATAATTTTAAAAATAAATAATATATACGATGGACTTGCAGATACTGTAGAAATCTCAAGAAAGAAGAAAGAACTATTATCCAAATATTTTGAGATGTTTGCCAAATGACCTTACAATTTTAAAAACCCAGCACATTTAATTTGAACTCTTCATGAGGAGTAATATGCATTCAATTACTAAAAGATAGTAGCTGATCCCAGTAAGATTTGCTATTTTCTAAGAGTAACAGAAATTTCCATTTGCACCTTATGCATTCTCCTGCATCACTGTTATTGCAACTTCAGTTAAAAAAATTTTGGCACAAGCAAAATGTAAAGTAAAATGTAAAGGTCAGCTGATCAGCTATGATTGTATCTCTGTTTGTGCTGTGTAAATCTGCTCTTATCAATAATTCACTATTCATGTTCTACAAAGACTCCAACTCTACATTTTTAATTAGCACTTAAAATTTTACAGAGATAATTAAAACAGGGGCGATACCCTGTACTTGCAGTCTTTATGTCATAATTTAGCACACGTTTTTTCCAATAGATTTGGCAAATGAATACCCTGTTTTGATACATCAATCTCAAACAAAGGTGGACTCTGATGCAATTTTTCACTGTTCATTTCCCTGAACCTTTTGGGATATAAAGAATCGTGAACAAATACTTAACAGCCTGATCAATAGCCATTGACCATTTGGAGCCCCTCGTACCCTAACAAGCACAGCTTGATCATGTATATTTGATCATGTAAAATTTCAAAGCACCTTGGTACAGCAGAGCAAGGCTTTCTATGGCATCTTTGTGTTATTTCCTAAAGCACCCATCTCCCATGATTTAGCTTCTCCATTAATGGAAACTTACTGCACATCTACTTGATGAAGCCCAAGCTCCTGAGTTTCAGTGTTATACATCCTCAGTATTTCACACGAATGGCAAATATAAAACACCGTCCGAACATCTGAGGGTAGGAAACTCTGGATATGCCTATGGATTCAATGGACCCCAGAGTGCAAATCTAAAAAGCCCTATCGTTATAAATCTTGCATTCCTGTTAAGTGTTGGCATGCACATTACACCGAGGTGTGTTAAGTTTATTTTAGTGGAAAAATTGCAGTAAAAACCTGTCCCTTGATATCCTTTCAAATATATGTTCACATATGTATAAAATAAAAATTAGTCAAGTTCACAGCTGTGTTAGCCCCTCAGCCTTATTAATATCATGGAAAGAGATAAAGATCTAAGCAAAAAAATATTTACAGTGAAAAATTTCTTCGCAGAACTTTATTATTGTTCATAATTCCACATCCAATGTTTTTCATACAGGAATTTGAGTTTATCATTAAAATATAACACTGATGCTACATTTGTATAGCTGCCTTTTCTGCTTATAATCATAATGTTTATTCTAACTTTCTGGGCTTATTATTTTAGACAGATATCAGTTTAATTAGCTTAAGCTGTCATACTCTAATAAATACAGACGGGTTGCCTGGTTCGGGAGGAGGAAGGTGGCTGCAGATTTCAGGAGCAGAGACAGTTAATGCCTTGTACATTATCATGTAAACAGCAAAAGGACAAAAATAATTACCTGATAAACTTTCCATTTCTGACTCTCCCCTATATGCTTTCTGAGCAATTTTTCTATAGAAAATCCATTCAAATTAGGCAAGTCCTCTAAATATCTGCAGCATCTGCTGGTTCAGACACCTTCCTTTATGCAGAGTACCATTTTCATATGATAATACATGTAATATGATATAGAATGACAGAATGCATGACAGTTGCCCATAATACATAGAAAGTCACTCAAAGGACAGAAGCGACATTTGGATAATTAGCATCCATTGGGCAGTCAATCATGCGAATAGAAAAAACTGAACAAAACCCACAATGGAGTTAGAAAACAAAAGGGACCCTAGCCAGTCTCAGGATTAACTGCTCTAAAGCGATCTAAATGCTTTTGTATCTAAAGAACTGAGGCTCCCAGGGCTGCCCTGTTCCCCTCTAGATACCCAGGGAACTAATTGTGGCGATCAAAGTTAAAGCATTCTCTCTTCTTTATAGACTGCTAAATACACAGAAAAATTATTTCTCCATTCGTGTTCATTAAACTATTTTAAAGTTAAAAAACTGATGCCACGTTCTTTTGCCAAGTGAAATGAGCTGGAGTATTGAGATTGTCCTGCTTTTATGAGAACACAACAGACCTTTTAATTTAAACTCTGCCTTTGTTTGATTAATATTATTTTGCTGTTGTCCAGTCTGCTATCTCTTTCTTTTTGGATAATGAAGGCAATTGTCATTAGAAACTCCTGTGTGAGAAAAACCTGAAAACAGGAATAGGAATAATAATGATAATAACAAAGCCCATTAACAAAATTAAGCAGGAAAGGTCCCACAATTTCTTAATATCTTCCACTTTATAAAATAAATAAAATATTTTGTCACTCAATATATGCAGCTCAAAATATTTCCTTTGCCCAGATTAGGTGGAAGATGAGGGCAGCCTCCTTTAAAGCTTTAAATAACAGAAGAGAAAGAGAAAGAGATACAGAGAGAGCCCCAGGATGTGGAAAGTCATGAAAATACCTACCCTGGAGACAGTATTCCCATAGGATCCTTTTCATACAAATTCCAACTCGCCTAATGCCCTTAATGAATGAAATAAAAAGAGAATTCAGAAAGGCCCATGCTGATGGCTCCTGCTGGAAAGTGTGTGGTTTAAGGCAGAGCTGCAGCAGTTCTGGGAGGGAATCAGCTCCGGTCCCCATCAGCCAAGCAGACAGGAATCACTGGGGCGAAATCTTCCCCCTCACACATTTGCAATTGACTTGAAATAACATCACGACACCTTTGGATAATTGACGCCTTCTTACCTTTCGTTGTCCTTTGTAATTAATATTTGTAGATCTAGAGGTTTCTCCCAGGCACAGATAAGAGGAAGGTGGAAGGGGTGGGGAGAGAGAGCGCGTGTGTGTGCGTGAGTGTGTGTGTGAGTGTGTGCGAGAGAGACAGAGGCAGAGGGAAGGAGAGAGGCAGAGAGAGCCTTTGGTTGTGTCTCTGCTGGGGGAACGGAGTGCTGGTGTATTTGTGTGGATGTGCACTGGGCGCTTTGCAAACCTCTGGAGTTCTAAAGGCAAGGGAGGAAGTGAGCCGCAGGATGAGCTGGATGTCCCCTGTCAGTCCTTACAGGGTTGCAGCAGCCGTGACCTTCAACCCTTTTGCTGCGTGTCAGCCCCAGCCCGAGCCCCTTGCCCAGCTGCCGTGCCAGCCTCCCAGCGCGGGGAAGGGAAAGGGGACAGCAGAGGTAAGGAGGCAGAGAGAGATTGAGATCAGAAGGGCTTTTCGCCCAGTCAAATGGGCCTCTGGTGACAAATCAATCACGGCCCGTTCAAACCAATGATGCTGCCAGTCTCCAGCTCACCAAGCCCTCACAGCCTCCCCCGGCTCCTCGGGCTCTCCTACATGACACTCAGCTGATGACGGGGGCTCCAGTCAGAGCAGGGCTGCTTTTTACAGGTTGATTTGGTCATTAGCATCATTTCTTCTCTATCTCCCCCTCTTGCTCTGTCTTTACCTACCATCTATTTATTTATTAAATACTGAAAACTAATATTGGAAGAGGGATTGAGACACACGGAAACACTTGCAAATAAGTTGGTACACTGCCTTGTTAAAGAAAGCCAGATTTATCTATTTATTTGATTTTGTACTCTGAGGAAGACCTACCTGCTTTAACCTAATGAGTTGGTCTGATCAGTATAATCAAGGACAAAGGAAGGAGGCCTTACAAGATGCTCACTTCACCTCCTCCTTCCCTCTATTTATTTTACACTAATAAAAAACCGACTTCAGGGATTTCTCCCGCTACACCCATAGGGCAGGACTTATTTCTCAAGTTTCTTTTTTTGCAGGTATTTGGTAAAACACAGTTTCAGATCCCTTTTAAAGCTATGAGGAAGATCATAGCAAATTTGCATTGTCACTGAAATTCTTGCATTTGAAGGAATGTACAGTGATGAAGCCCTAAATGGGGTAGGAAAAACCCCTCAAAAATTACTGCTAAATCCTAATGAGTACTTCTTTCAATACTGACTTTTTTCTGAATATCTGAAAAAGTGTTTTAAAGTAGTTACAGAGAGAAGCAGTAAGAGAAGAAGAGGGCTTAAAAGTTTAGGAAGAACAAAGTACTCCTTTGCAGATTTTGTGATCGTAGGAATTGCATTCTCTGTTTCCTCTTCTCTTGTCTCCTTGCCACGCCCCCCCCGATTCCTAATACATAGGGGAAAAAAAATCAAAACAAGGTCTTAGCAGGGTATATCTTGCTCTGCCTAAGTCTTCTTTAACCTTAATCCCCGGAACAAAGTCCTCCTACAGCCCTCCCAAAAAAAGAATATTGCACGTGAAGGAAAAGGAGCAGTTCCTTCTCATCCTCGCTCCTCTCCAGTGCCAACCTCTTGGCTCAGAGCTCCCCTGTCCCTGCAGCCAGGGATGGCAGTGGATGTTTCAACCACCAAATTTACATGTTGGCCATCCCAGAGCAACCGGCCAGTGTGGGGTGGGGCGGGAAAGGATGATGGAAATGTGTAGAGCAGAGCCCAGCTCTTCCAGGCTCTGCAAAGAGAGCCTGGGCAAGACACAGTGGCACCAAAAATACAGCACAATCTCCACAAAAATGTCTCCCCTGTCTCCCTTCCACCACGAGCGCACTGTGCGAAACTGAAGTGAAGTGCATTGCAGGCAGCAGCGCGGGGTGCTGAGCAGCCTGTAGCTGGAGAGTGCTTCGGTCTTTATCTTCAAAGCTGTCCTGTCAAATACAAGGTCTTTTAAACATCAGAGGGATAAAGTTTCTGATTCTGAAGGGTTCGTTTTCCTCTTGGTTTTCCTCAATCAGAAGTTAAGCCCATTCGACCCCCACAGTAAGCTGGCTCCGGGATTGCTGCCCTGCTACTTGCCCCATGATTTGGGGATGCTTGGATGGAGCAATCTTGATTTGCTCACTGTTTGTTGAGTTCAGTTTTCTTCATGTTAGCTCTTTCTTCCATCTTACGTGTCTTGAGGCTTTTGCTGTGTGGCAGTGAATTGAATCTTATGAACTTAAAAGAAAATTGTGGCTGGGACCTGGAGAATATTCATCTGTTGCAGAAAATGCTGAAGTCTGAACATGTGAGAATTGAACTAATGAGTTTTCCCCTCATTTCAGTCCCTCAGTCCCTTTTTTTACCATACCTTAATTGCAGTGTTTTCTGACAAAATAATCCTAGCTCCTAAAAAAATGTAAATGTGCACCTTCATTTCATTGCTTGTACTGCCTTCTACCAATATCATAAAAGAAATTAAGATGATTTACAAAATAACGTGCCTTTCTGTCATCTTATTGTCAATACATAAATACTGCACCGAAATCTAGTTGATTTCTGAAATGAAAATTCATTACATTTCTGGAAACTTGAACAATCAGCTCCATGCATTTTAATTAGATTGCCCGTTTTTTCATTTATTACTAATACAGTCCTCTTAACTATGATTTATTTGTTAAACAAAGTGCCATAATCCGTCACTTATTCATCTTAATTTCAGCAAAATTAAAGTAGTCGCTGTTATATTACACCTAATTGCACTTGCAATGAAAAGAACGGAGATGTTAATCAAAATAAATTGAAGATAAACAATAAAATCATTAAATCTTTGCTGCAGTAAGTGTAACTAATCAGTTTTGACTTGAAGCGACCGAACACAAATAATGAATCTGTCAGTGAAGACGCGCTCATTAAATCCAGCCTGGTCCGCCCGGGTCCTGCAGGCAGGCGGCACCCCCGGCCCCGCGGGCTCCGCGGGGACACCGGGCAGGGCCAGCGGAGCCCGGGCGGAGCGGGGTGCCACACACCGCCCCGGGACTGGCCGGGGATGCAAATGCCACAGGTCCGCTGGAGCTCCTGGCAGCACCGCGCCAGGAGCAGGGAAACACTCTTTGTGTAATTCAGCAGGTCAGAGATTAGAAAAAGGGGGGAAAGGGAAATGAAACCCAGAAACTCAGAGGTAGGAGGTACTTGGTTTTAAAACTTATTAGAAGTATTAGCTTCATAGCAGATCATTGTGTTAAATAATATATGTTAAATAATATGTTTTGCAGGAGTACGAGATACTGATTATAGTCCTCTGCTATCCCCACGGGGCAGGGACAATGCCTGGATTAGCAACAGAAGCTGTTCCTGTCCTCATTGTCTTTCCACCAGTTACCACTTCTGGCCCCACCGCCTCATTACAAGGGACAAAACGGGCACTCCAGTCATTTCCAAATTTGCTCCTACACTGGCAAGGAGTCCTGTATCTGAGCAGCCTGGTGAGCTGAGCTAGAGCAATCAGCACTTTCTACTTCAGCTTTTAAATGGTTTACTTAATGATTTCAGCTTCCCCAATGGAGTATTTGTGAGTAATCACTGGTTAGCAGGAATTTACACGGCAAGGAGCAATTTCTCTTAAAATAGTTTGGTGCAATACGCTTCTGTCTGATCGGAGCCAGCAACTAATGCAGACACAAAATACAGGCAGCGGTCCTTGCGTTTAGTCACTGAACGAAGCCATCATTCGCCTGAACAGTTATCAGTTCCCAAACAGAAGATGCTGTTTTGTATTTTTATGTTGCCCCTCCCCGTATTTTATCAATCATTTTATTTATTTACAAATCTACTGTGTTTTGTCTTGATCATTCACTTAAGCAGTATAATTCAGCTTTAAGTGTTGATCAGCACAAAGGATGTCTGCCTGGCTCCTGGAATCAACATAACCAATTAACATTTTACAATGCTAATGCCTTCTCCTGTATTTTAAACAGTGTTCAGTACAAATAAGTGATCGTTTAACAGTTAATACGCTCTAGCTAAAGAATATTTGAGAATTACACACATTTTTAAGCTTATTTTTTACTACCTTGGATAAGAAGTGGACAAAATAACCCAGCGCCCTCTGAGCAGGAGGATATTTCTGCTCAGTTTTCTTCTTTCTTTCTCTTTCTCTGTGTATAGTTCATATTTGAGTCATACCAAAAGACAATAATTATGGGACAACAACATCCCAGATTCAGGGTTGGATGACTACTAAGCAAGTTTTCCCTCTGTTTTTCTCATACTGATGTGATTTGATATCTGTGAATAATTACCCTTTCTTTTTTTAATAAAAAGTCTAGCTGATGGACCTTTTAGTTTCTGTTCTGCATCTTTCCAGCATTTATAATGCTTAACTTGGGACTTGACATCTCTCAAGGTGCTCATTTGGAATGATTTATATTGGCTTTGTTAGCTCAGTGGCAGGTGGGTAATTCTAGAAATTAAATATTACCTGGTTTTTATTGATATAACTATAAGCACTTAACAGAAGTAGTAACCATTACTATTCCTAATTTCTAGGGAAGGTAATAAAAACATAGACTGAAAAGTGGCTAGCCGGATAGGAACTGGGTGATGGCAGAAAAATTACCAAAAGGATGGACCTGCTCCTTCATTAGCCAAAACCTCCTATAGACTGCAGTCAAAATCTGCCTGGGATGAAAACGATCTGGGCTCTGGGGCTGTGTGAAGTTAATCTGAGAATCTCATGCCAGTTGCTTTCAGCAGGTCTCTCAAAAATATTCCCCAATACGAGTGGCACTAATTGGGCCCCATGTTGGGAGCCTTTGCCGAGGAGCTCACGAGTGAGCGGGCCCTGGCAGCGAACTCCCTCGCCTGCGGGGCTGCGGCTCCTCGGGTCGCACTCGCGGCCCCCGCGGGACACAGCACAAGGTGGCTCTTCCTTCGCTGCTGCTCCGCCTTTGCTGTGGCACCAACACCGCCAGAGTCACCCTTCTCAGTGTGGCACTTTCTGCTTGCTCGATATTTCAACTACCCTCTGTGGGCTTTTTTTTGCTTTTCTATTTTTGGTTTTTTTTTGTTACTGTAAAGTGTTTTGGACATTCTTCAAGTTAAATACATTTCCAAACCAGAAGCATTGACCATCCATGGTGAGAAGCTGAATGACATGCAGTATGTACACAGTGATTAAGGAAGGAGCGGGGGAAGACTGCGGAGCAGAAAAGAGGGAAGGAATTCTGTTTAGTCCCGTGCTGAGCAGCAGATGATGGTGAGGTATCTACGAAGACATTTCAAGAAGACAAAGTGAGATTTCACTGCAAACAGGAGGAGACAGGTTTAGAATAAATAAGTGGATCTGACAATTGGGAACATAGGGACGATAGCTGAATCTGTTTGACTGTGAGATTACACCAAAATAAGATAGGATTGGAAGGGGGAGCAGGCAGCAAAAAATATAATTCCGCTAAATATCTTCAGAGAGTCGGAGATGTGATGTCAGGATGAAGGATAAGTGAAGAAATTATTAGAGAGGCAACTGAAGAACCATGAAAAGACAAGGTCAGGGAAATCAAGAGAGACAAGACGTCAAAATCTAGACTTTGGTCAAAAATTCTGAATGATGAAATGTAAAGGCGGACAAAATTGGAGTAGCATTTCTCAGCTTTGACAGAGAAGTCTCTGCTGAACATAGATCAGCCTAAGTTAGGTATTGACCTCCCAGAGTGAAGGTTTGTGTGTGAGAACGTCAAACAATTCTCAGTGTAGATGTCTAACCCCCCTCCCACGGCCGGACACCCCGCCTGGTGCTTGTGCCCCCGGGCAGCACCCCGGTTTGATGGCCAAGCCGTGACTGCAGAGAGCAGCACAACTGCTGCATCCACTCTGACACCAGGGAGCAAAGGGTGGGACACAGGAGAGAGTCTCTGGGAATGGAAGCATATTCAACTCTATCAGAATGTAATTTTGAGCCTAACAATGTAATATTATAATCTCGACAAAGGAATAGAATTAATTTGAATGCTGGAACCTCTCAGTTACGGAAAACTAATTATGCAAACTTGAGCAACATGTGCTCTCCCAAAAAACACTGCAGGTTCCTTTTCCCCAAATGTTTTACAGACTTTGGTATGCTTTATTTCAATAAACTACCAGATTTACTACTGTTTTTTCCCATTTTCTGTGTCTTTGCCAGTCACTTTATAACATTCTTAACTTTCTTTCCAACAGTTTTTGGTTATCCTATAGATAGCCAAATTCTTGCAAAAACATCAGTCTCCTAGAGGTTCACTTTACAAACCACAGAATTCTGCCAGTTACTTTGCTGATTCTGTAAATGTTTTACTCTAGAAGGACAACAGTAGATAATGTCCAAACTGCAATCTTCTTAACTGTGAAAAAGTGTCTTCTACAGCAAGCCAGCAGAATATAAAATGCCCCTCTCCATCAGTAGCCATTCTAACGCAGTGGCCTGCTCCCAGCAACGATCAGTCCGATCAGAACCCCTGGAATGCTCCCCAGGGAAAGCCCTCCTTAGCTCCGGGTAGCTGGGACAGGCTCACTTCTCCTCACGCGTGCAGGAGTGAGTAGCAGTTGATATCCTACGGGGCTCCCAAGCCCGTGGAGAGCAAAAGGCACTTGCAGAGAGGGATTAATCCCCCCCATTTTGGGGTGAGGTCCCAGGCCATGGGGGCTGTCTGCTTCTCCTAACAACGGGCTGGCCAGCGAGCCCGGAGAGCCCTGGCTGTTCACTGCTGCACACGCCAGGAGAGGCCAGGCGACTGTCTCCTTGCCACGACACATTACATTTCCTTTATGCCTACATGCCTTACATTTCCTTTTCATTCCACCACTTGTTTACCGTGAGAGTGTTTCTAGTTGGAATGAGGACATTTTAAAACACTCAAATAGCTTGGTAGATCTGTTGGAGGTCACTGTACTGGAGGGCAGGAGAAGCACATCTTTTTAGGACAGGCCTCTGAGTTCCGATCACATTCTAGCTTAAGAGATGGGCAATTTTATTTTAATTGCTTTTTATTTCTTATGTATATGAATCTCTGTGTTGACATTTCTAGAACTACCCTTCACACCTTTTAGGGAATAAATGCTTTTTACCTTAGTATGTGTACTGATTTTAATCAGATTGTCTGTTCTTGTCGGTAGTTCAGAAATTTCTGTTTGAAATCCCCTTAGAATTTATTTATTTACTTTCCAGTCTTAGGAGCCTGTTTTTATTTAATTTATGAATTTGTTCCAGCACATCTTTTAATTCCTGTGTTTGACAAAACCTCTTCTATATTACGTAACAGGAGAAAAAGTGGTATATCTATTTTACCCTAAATTCTGTGTGGAAGTGCTAATGCAAACAAGTCATTTACCTTCATTTCAGTGTCTCTGTATTCTCATTAGTTTTCTTACTTTTCTACCAAATAGCCCATTGGACTTATAAAATGTCTTACAGGCTTGCTGCTTCATAATACTTGAAAAAAATCTTATTTTCGTGTCAGGCTATCTGCTCCTCAAATCCTCTGTCATCCTTCTAATCTCCACTGGCTATCTTAGCCACTGTGTTTTATCCCTGTTGACGTCGCAAGTTATAATTCTACCTTCAGAAAAATGCATGTTTGACTCCACAATCTCCGAGACCCTTCCTGCAGCCTTTTGCTTGTTTTTGCCTGTCAGCGTCCGTGTTTGTCTGGGATTATGCGTGCCTTCTGCTACCCTGTTATGGTTCTCAAGTAGCCTCCATGCTGAGTCGAAGGATTTTAATTTCCTCACTTCTGACTTTAGGGTCTTTTTAACTAGCTTCCTCATTTTTTGTACAATCTCTCCCCTGAGGATGTTGAAGTTAATTATATTGTGGTCACTATTACTTAGTGGTTCAGCTTTACTTACTTTATAAACTAACTCCTGTGTATTACTTGAGAGGCTTTTCTTGACTTAGTTCTTTATAGCTCTGCGATTAAAACAACTAACATATGTATCAAAACATTTTTTAACATCCTACAGGACTAACTGGAAAGTCTAGGAGAAGGTGAGTACTTACAGGGGAATTAATAACAAGGACCAAGAGCATTAACCCTGGTGAAATACCACCCAGTCTTCATTAACTGTAAGACCAGGACAAATCAAACCACATTTAACGACGGCTCCATTTAGAGGCAGCAGGACAGGAGCATACTGGTACTCCACCTTATAATTTTAAATTATACCACAAAAGTGTCAGAACGAGACTCCAAAGAGCATTTCCAGCAGGATGTTATCCCCATTTTAGGGAAAGGGAGTATATTTGCTGGCTCGCAGTACTGCCTATTTAAAGTTTCTCTGTTGAATTCAGAGGAGGTTGGTATTTGCTAGCTCATGGTATCACCTCGTTATATCTTGACCATGTATAGTTGCAGTAATTACACAAATAAAATCGACTTTTTGCGAAGTATAAAGTAAGCGTCAATGTTTAGATAAGTGCACTTTGGTTTGTGTTTGGTTTTTACTCCCCAAAATGGAATGGGATTATTAGCATCAAAGGACTAATTAAAATAACATCTAGAAATAAAGCACCACACTTTTTTTCTTACACAATGCCTACAGTTTTGGAAGAAAGCTCTCCTGTGCTGTGACCCTGCAGTCTGTAAAGAATCATGCTGCATGTTTTAAAAAATTAAGTTAACTACAGACACCAATCAATGACAATATAAAGACAATCCCCAAGTTAGTCAAGAATCCTTGGATTCTCAATACGACCAGGCTTCCTCCCCCAGCAGGTACAGGACATCAGCCACATGTGATTTGAACTTCTTGGACAAAAGGGGAACGCAAACAAGAATGGACAGATCTGGAACTTACTTACCCTAGGATCAATCAGGGGTGACATCACTGATGTCTTCTGAGCACCAAAGCAGGAAAATCAGTGGAAGGGATTTGTAGGCCATCAGCTCCGTTTTGTACATTTAAGTTCAGAACAGCTACTGCCTGCCTATCACTCGCTGCTGCCAGAAAGGTAAGCTGGAATATCATGCTTCAGCAATCAGCTGGAATTACACTCCTATCCAATGAGGATAAATTACATAAGACTCAGACCCCTACTATTCAATCGCTGTTATGCTATTGAAGATTGCAGTAATTTGAATATTTGATCAATTTTCTACATAGCAACATGAAGTAAATCTTGATTTTAACATGATGTAGTTCAATTTTGATATCAACACATACCTTCCCATTGTTAAAACAACCAGCTTACATTACACAAGTGCCATTGGATGTTTTCTTAATAACAATTTAAAAATAATAGCTTATGACAACATGTTGTCTGACGACAACTTAATAAGTAGTGAGCCATCAATAGTTATCATGTTCCCCCCATCCTGTGGCAGAAGGGATAAGCAATTCCTCCCTAGAAGGGCAGTGAAGCTGACACTGCTCGTGGTCTTTTGATTTATGGTGATTGTAGTGATTGCATTTGAAGCCTGGCTCAAAATACGCTTTAATTTTATATTAAAAAGTTATTTTAATTGCTACTGGACACTCTGAAATTAGGATCCCATCAACTCTGTGAGACGGGGAAAATGCCTACACCCATGCTTCATACCAAGATTTTATTATTCTTATTTCTAGAATGAGCGCAACAAAAGAAAACATGTTTCAAATAACAAACATTTCCAAGTTAGAAACACTGTATTTTATAAATTCCTCATTCTTTTGTTCATGAAATCATTTGTTCACACCTTCCTTTCTTCCTTCTTTTTTCATCTCTTTCTTTTTCCTTCCCTCTCTTTCATGCTCTTACCAGCTTAAGCCGGGCACTACCGTACAAGAGTTTAGTATCATCTGAAGTAAGTACTTCCCTCTGCTCCAACAACTTACGTCTTGCTGTTCTGGATTTCTCCTAAGTATCCTTGTTCTTCCAGGCTCATTAGTAACTTAGAGGCACTTGAATGTAGCAGTCTGATTTACATCAGTGATCTTATTCCTTTCAGCTCAGGAGGGTTATCTTTTCTGTGACAAAGGCTATCACAGATATGAATAACTATTTTCATACTGGGCTTTTTTCCGTCTAGCTGGAATCACACCATCATAGATTTTGCCTCATAAATCTGACTTCACTTTATAGAGCAATAACAGTACAGTCAGCACTCTGCCATCACAGCAAGGTGAACAGAGAAGAGTAACTTAGGTCAGTTGCTTCTTTATTATTGGCAGATGAAATAGCGTCTTCAACAGCTTCAGAGCAAGAACCAGGCAGGCAGTGTTTGTGCTGGGGAGGCAGAGCCATTCTGAGAAGCCAGAGCCAGGTGATTTTTGCGACGTGCAAGGAGGGGTCTCTAAGCCCCAGAGTAAAGCAAACCACTGAATAGGCAACCTACTGTTATTACCTACCTAGTGTTAATTTAAAGCTGCTGGGTGAAAATTTGGAGAATGAAATATGTGTGAGACAGCATCAGGTAGCAAAAATACAGGAGTTCTGTTAACTCTGGTAGGCTGCAGGGAGAGGATAAACCCTGCAAAGCCTATTCCAGCTAGTTAGAACTGTATTAAAAGAAAATTTGGGACCAGTGCTGCAGAACTTCGTCTGTCCCTTGGAAAGATGGGCGTTTCCTGCTTTTCAGAAGCTTTGAGTGTTTCACTACAGCTTTCTTTACCTTTCCTGTGTTTTTTCTTTAGTCCCCCTCCTGGTGTCTTTGGTAACACAGGTGTCACCATGGTGAGCTGGAGATATTTTGGGTGCAGAACGGCTGTTCTTGGCTGGAGAGTGCTCTGAGGTGAAGGTAAAGTTAAAAGCCCAAGACATTTACAACAGGAAGAATTTCTGAAATTAGAGACGATCTGTGGCAAACAGATCCAGCAGGTGGGAATGAAAGTGATTATGGGGAAGATGCTGGCGGGAGACAGTAAAAAAATGGTCTCTGCACACACCAAATGTGAAACAACCAACAAAGGGTGTACACTCTTTTACCATAATACTCTTATGCAAACAATGGAAATAAGCAAAGAGAAAAAAAAAATAATTCTGACAGAAAAGCTCTGCACAGTTAAAGACAAAACCCAGATAGTTCTCATAGACATTTTGCTACTTTCCCCATAAAATTAAATAACCGATTCTTGTTAATCATAAGAGATTCTGATGAGGAAGATGTTGTCTGTTGAGAGACAGCAGCACAGGGAAATGTTTGCCATATTTAGATCTCCTTTCACTAAAAAATGAAGAGGCCATTTCAGGTCAATCATCTTGAGCTCTTTTCTTTAGGGGAATGACTCTCCAGCGTGGCTCATTACATTAAAGGATTTCATGGACCCGAGTTACAGCTATTGGTATAATCACAGGTATCAGGAATAAGAATAGTTATTTCTTATTTCTTTGTGAATGGAAAATGAAAAGGTCATTCAGTGTATGGTGCTTCAAACACTTGAAAGGGAAGGTATTTTACTGCTTGCTTAGCTTTCAAGAGGAAGCCCACAGAGGGTAGAAGCAAGGACAGGTAGGCTGAGAGGAATACCGAGAAATTGTCTTAACAGCCAGGTACCAGGTTAGGAAAGCTAAAGCCCTGACAGAATTAGCTCTGGCCAGGGATGTCAGGGGCATCAAGGAAAGCATCTGTAGGTATATTGATAATAGGAAGAACAGGGAGAAAGGGGGTCCTTTCGGGAAGGAGATGGGGGACCTGGTTACCCAGGACATGGAGAAGGCTGAGGGACTCAGTGATGTTTTTGCCTCGAACTTCCCCAGCACGTGTTCCGGCCACGCTGCCCCCTCTGCAGCGGCAAAGGCAGGGGCTGGGAGAATGAGGAACCACTGGCTGCGGGAGCAGATCAGGTTTGAGACCATCTAAGGAACCTGAAGGTGCACGAGCTCATGGGAACTGAGATGCATCCACAAGTCCTGAGAGAACTGGTGCGTGACGTTGCTGAGCTGTCCATTGTATTCCAGGAGTTAGGGCAACCCAGTGACATTCCTGCTGCTGGGAAGACAGGCTGATCCATCTCACCTCCGTGCTGGGTGAAACCATGGAGCAAACCACTTGGACACTCTGCTGAGGACACGGAAAACAAGGCGGTGACTGGGGACAGTCACATGGAGTTGTGGTCAATGGCTCGGCTCGATGCCCAGTGGAGCCCTGTGCCTGGTCCCCCAAAAGCCGTTACTTTGAAGCAGAATCTGTGGCTGAGGAAACACTCTAATTTATAGGAGGCTGTGAGAGAATTCTACATATTTCCACATTCTTACACTCTCCCTTAAACATCTGCTAGTGTCCAGTTTTAGAGACAGAATGCTTTGGATTTAATTCTTTGGTTATGTTCTTATAACTGGATTTTGGTGGGTTTTTTCCCCCTTTTTTTTTTGGTTTTTATGTTTTCTTCTGTATTTTCTAAAGACCTGTTCCACTCTGTGCAATTACAGATTATTGTTTCTGAACCTGTAATGTAAAACCAGTCGATCTAAGCCATTTCCATCCACACAGATAGGAGCATAGGCTGATTTAAACATCTCTCTTGTTTCAGGGCACAAGTGAATGTCTCTGAGGGTAACCAGCTATCCTAACAATGCCTGATGAATCCCAGTCTGGGAGCATTAAGAACAGGCTTTTTCCTCTAGCAACATATGTGAACACTTCTGGAGGCTGTTTGCAATGACCTGATCCATAACTCATGAGGCTCATTGTTTGATAACAACAAGAATCACAAAATTAAGGTTGATGGAATAACTTCCACTTCACACCTAAAAAATACCTTTAATAAGCTTTTCATCGGTTTATAAACACAGGTAGAGATTTTCCTAGTATTTACCCACTGAGAAATTAGGAAAAATGCACATGAACATGATAATCAATATTAGTCAGATAGCAGGATACTCTTCCAAGGCATAACCTTTTCGATGGAGCTTTGCTATTGATCTCTAAAGTCAGCATTTTCCCCCTGCCGTTCCCATTGGCTGAAATGGAGCAGGAGAATCCCCCAGTAAATTCAGGTTACATTGTGCTTCTGAAGGTTTGTCACCGGCGGAGCAGAAACAGTAACTGTGCTCTCATGTACATTTGTTGCTGTCAGTGTGTTACATATTAAAATCCAGCTTCAGGCACATTCACCAAATCCATCCTAAAGTATCAGACCTCTGTTTCTGTGGTACTGAACTTAGACTTTCAGGTCAATCTGGAAGCATCCTAAGGCTTTCACCAAGCTTTTAATTCCTGGATTATTTTCTTCTGCCTGAAGTTTCCCTTCTGCTTCCCCTTTGTTTGCTATTAATGCTTCATCTCTTCTGGGAGGGCGATTCACAGTTAATCAGCTCATCTATTCTGAGCCACTCACACCCAGGGCGCGGTGGCCAGGCCAGCAGGCATGGCTGGAACCCTTCTCTCTCCTCGGGGGCTTCACTGTCCCTGCTGCCCTGTCGCCGGGACACAATTACATCAACCAGTGGGCCAGCTGCAGAGGGGGGCCACCGACACAATTGCAGAAAACAGGATTTGGGGTACCTAATGAGCAGCTTATTTAAATTAACACACCAGGTAAAGCAGGGGAAGAAAACTTCTACAGCTTGGAATGTAAATTATTATTGGGCAGATAGAGAGAAAAATTTCCTGTGCTTGAATAGGAACATCGACATCATGTTTAACATTTTTTCCCCATATTCTTTTCCACAGAAAACGTAGTTTTCCCAATTTGAATATTCAGTGTCTATTAGTTGAAATTTTGAATGAATTCTCCTGTTTTATTATCAACATTTGGGGAGTACAAGCATGTTCTGTATCCTGAATTCTGGAATATTCCCCTTCGTATACACAAAACACAGTTAGAACGCACAGTACGAATTCCATATTGGGTGTCTGTTTTATCCTTTAAGTAGAAGAAATTCTGGACACTCATCCTGCCCTCACCTTTCTGGTTTCCTCGGACTTAGCATTACCAGATTTACAAGCTCACACCTGTTTTATTAGGCAGTCTTTTAAACCAGACTTTCCACAGACTGAATTTGCATGTTGCCAGACCCATTAAGTGTCTTCCTTAGCAAGGAAAGAACCTTACCATTTTTCATACACACATCCACTTACTTTTATTAATTAAACTCCTTTTTACTAACTGTGAACTTGAGCTAGGTAATCCTCTTCTTGAAATAACTATAATATTGTTTTTCAAATCTATTATCTTCACGCGACCTATGTGACTGTAACATCTCCT
This sequence comes from Pomatostomus ruficeps, assembly GCA_013400735.1. NCBI lineage: Eukaryota > Metazoa > Chordata > Aves > Passeriformes > Timaliidae > Pomatostomus > Pomatostomus ruficeps. The sequence continues at coordinate 65,608 of VYZT01056702.1, read as the reverse complement.
GCTCAAAAGTTCAGGCATACACCTGCACAGGTTGAGAAACCGATGATGAACAGATACCAATATGAGGTTGCCATTATAATTCTCCCCCGGGGTAGGAAAATATGCTCATTAGATATTTCATCAAGACATATTTAAATGAAGTTGCCGAACGCTATTTTTCCTGACATTTGATAGTTACCAGCCACTATCAGTTCATCCACCATCGTAGCTATGCAGCCCTGTTCTCAAAATCCACCTTTTATTTCTTGTTTTCCCCAGACTGGGGTGAGTGCATACTTTCCAACCACTTTCTCTGTGAGAGGGTTTAAATTGCTCACTTGAATCACCCAGCCTTTTATTCATTAGCATGTCCTAAAAACTGTGCAATACAAACCAGTCTACAGCTCTTGCCTACATGTCCTCATTAAATATTTACTACATCTGTTCATATTAATAAGTTTACCAAATCTTTAAAAAGCTCACTACACAAAACAGAGCAAAACTAAAATTGTGAGTCTGCAGCTCAACCTCTTAAATTTAATGTCAATCTGTGTTCCGAAAAAGGAATATGTGATGAAATGTAAGGATGATGAAACATAAGAAATTCTGTTAGCCACTCCTAAAATGCTGGGGTTTTCCCACATTTGTTATTTTACACTGCATCAGCATTGCATTTACCAGCTTCCTTATTTTTTAACTCAATACTGACCATAGGGTTTTTTGCTTTTGTAACCAATTTTAACAATATTTCTAGAAATTTCCCTCCATTTGATGGTGATATGTGTAACCCTTAGTGCACTGGTATGTTTAAATGTTAGAATACCCCTGTCTGCCCACAGTAACTTTGGTTACAAAGCTACTTTACATGGGGACGGGAATGTCTGAACGAGACAGGGAACAGCCCTACAGATCAAACAGCGATTCGGGGCTGGGGACAGGTAAATCCACACCTCAGAACAAGCCAGGGCTGAACGCTGAGGTCTGAGCTTACCCATGGCTCCTGTGGCAGAGGCTGTGGGTGGAAGCACCTCATCTAAAGTACTCAAATTAGTACTAGAAACACTCCTCCTCATCTCCCCAAACATGTCTTTGACTTACTGTAACTGTGAATAAATCTTCCAGGACTTTTTGCATAGCGCTTAACATGTTTTAAATTTATTACTTGAATGAGGGTGGTATGATTTTTCCAACCCAGTCTCTCTGGGGAGCAAACGGGATATTAAAGGATCTCAGATGGGGTATACTCTCGCCCATCTTTCTAGCTGAGTAGGTTCCTCAGCCAAGCACTTGGTATTCACAATGATTTGCACTTTGGAGGCCTTTTTAGGACAAATTTTCAATTCTTTCATTCCTCACTGTAGATCACCCCCAACTTTAAAAAGTTAAGAATTGCTGAATTATGCTAGAAATGCTCCAAACCTTTGTGAAAACTGCCTGTAAATCATGTTTAATGAAATAGTTGGGTACCTGTCTGTTCCTGCTTGCCAACTCCAACACGATGCATTTCAAAAGCTGTCTATCTGCAATTTTTGAGTCAATGTAAGACGTGTTTTCAGCAGACTGCATTCCATATCTGAGGAATCTCAGTCCGTGTTATGACCTTGCTTGGCCCTGAGATTCTCTCTAGTCATGTTTTATTGTCTTTTCAGCTGCTTTGGTCTCTGAGCCGTGACAGTGCTCAATGTTCTGCCACAGGTCTGCCAGGTCACCCCTCCCAGCCCCTCTGACTCTTTCCTTTGACTTTTGCAGTCGAATATCTGTTCCTGCCTGAGACCCTGGCCTGTACCTATGGGGACAGCTCCCCTCTGCACGGGGCTTTCCAAGAGGGACAGTCCTTCTCCTCATCTGGCCTGGGTATCAGTGCATATCCAGGGCTCGGGATCAAGCTGGTGATGAGGTTTGGCCCTGTCCGGGTACACCTGACAATCCCGCCCCACTGAGTCCCGTCAGTCCTGGTCCGGCCCTGTTGCTCGGTGTCACTCCGGGCCGCTCTTCAGCCGCTGAGGGCGGCGGGTGCCTGAGGGGAACGCGATCGGTCCTGCCTGAACCTCCCTGAGGGGAGCTGGGCCCGTCCCGCCGCGGGGTTCCCGCCTAAATTCCCTGAGGGGAGCAGGGGCCGTTAAACTGCGGGATTCCCGCCTAAATTCCCTGAGGGGAGCAGGGGCCGTTAAACTGCGGGGTTCCCGCCGAAATTCCCTGAGGGGAGCGGGGGCCGTTAAAGCCGCGGGGTTCCCGCCCGAATCTCCCTGAGGGGAGCGGGGCCCGTCCTGCCGCGGGGTTCCCGTTTGGATCTCCCTCNTGAGGGGAGCGGGGTCCTTCCCGATGCGGGGTCCTTCCCGATGCGGGGTTTCCTCTTGGATCTCCCTGAGGTGAGTGGGGCTCCTCCCACCTCGGGGTTCCCGTCTGGATCTCTCTGAGGGGAGCGGAGCCCATCGCGCCGCGGGGTTCCCGCCTGGATCTCCCTGAGGGGAGCGGGGCCCGTCCTGCCGCGGGGACTCCGCCTGGATATCCCTGAGGGGAGCAGGGCCACTCAGCGTTGCCATCGCCGACTCCCGGCGCTCCCGGTCGCGGTGACAGAGATGCAGGATGGCTCGGGTAGGAAAGGACCATAGTGGGTCATCTGGTCCAACCTCCCTGTCCAGATGGTCATCTCAGAGCACATGGTACAGGATTGTGTCCTGAGGGTTCTGGAATATTCCCCGTGAGGGAGACTGCACACCCTCTCGGGACAATCTGCTCCGGTGCTCGGTTACTCGCACAGTGAGGGAATTCTCTTTCGTGTTCGGGTGGAACTTGCTGTGCATCGGTTTGTGCCCGTTGCCCGTTTTGCTGTGGCTCGGCACCGCGAGCAGAGCCCGCTCCTTGCCCTGGCGGTTCCCTCACGGAGGGACACGCCGCCCTCCCGGGCCCCGCCGCACTACAGCTCCCGGCAGCCCCCGCGCCGTGACTCGGCCGGGGCGCCGCGGCGCGGGCCGGGATGGAGTGAGGGGCGAGCGGCGGACAGAGCGCGGCCCTGCGGCCCCCGCCCGTGTCTCGCTCCGCCCCGGGTCTATGCGGCCCCCCGGAGACCATGGGATCCAGGATCAAGTGAGTGCCCTCCGCAGCTCTCCAGCCCCGCTTCAGGCCCCCGGGAGAGCGAGAAGGGGACTGACTTCCCCGCCCTCCCTCCGCTCCGTGCGAGGCCGCGCGGGCGGGACCCCGGCCGAGCCCGCGGGCCTCGGGAAGGGCGAGACGGAGAGGGAGAAGGAAGGGGAGAGAGCGCTCCCCGCCCCGCGGGCCGGAGGGACGGGCAGGACCGGCCGTCCGACCCCAACTCCGGGCGGGACCCCGGCGGGACCCTTCGGCCCTGCCCCAGGAGAGGGGCGAGAGCCGGCCCTGCCTCGCACCCGCCCCGCTGCCCCTCTCGCTCTCAGGGCCTGGCGGGGAGGGCAGTGCAATGTTATCGGTGCAGGCCGGAGGGAGGGCGGGGGTGCTGGGTCGGGAACATCTTCACTGGCAGCCCAGGCGACGCCTGCTCGGGGGTGTGGAGGGGTCGAGGCAGTGCAAATCTCTTTGCCCAGGTTACAGTGTGCTGGCGGAAGGACTACAGCTTGGCTAGGAGATATCCAAAGTGCATTAGCAAAGGGGTTTGGGGGAAGGAGAAGAGTGATGCAAGTGGTTGATGTGCTGGGCCTGCAGATCCATGCCCTCAATGTTTTGGGGTTTTTTAAAATTTTCATAAAACTGGTGGTTGATTTATTGGTAAGCCCTGTTGGTATGTTTGGTATAGTCACATTAAAAGTCTCAGTTCGTTCATACGCCTTTCAAGGAAAATTTGGTTCCTCGGACACAGGTGGAGGTGTAATAAAGCTATTGCCAAGCAGGGAGTGCTGACATCTCTGTGTGTGAAAGCGTTATAGAGTGCAGAGACCCAGGTAGATCCTGTTTTATTCAGCAGTTTCATCAGGTGCTGTTGAGCAATTGTTTTTCCTTCTTGAACAGAGTGATCTTAAAGATTACACTGGGCTTTAACTTTCCACTTCTTTTGTTCAACTTGAATACAAGACTGGAGGGGACGTAGTTTGTGTGATGACACAGCCTCGTGTTCCCAAGCCCATAGGCTGGAGAGATGAAAACGTGTCTTTTGAGCCAGGTGTTTTAGGAAAATGTGAGCAGGTAATGAGTGTTTGTAATGATGGCACTGTGGCAGTTCGTTGGTTCCAGAAAGGAACGAACTTTCCTTTCTTCCTTGAGGATACTACGGGCATGAGTTTTGCACTCTTTTGGTGTGTGTGCTCTCAACTGTTGCTGCAGAGAAATGAAAGCCTGACAAGCTGGTTAAACTCTTACAGTCAAATACAGGTAGAATCGAAAACTTGGTATTTTGGTGACAGAGCAGGCTGTGTCTCTAACTTGCACCTTCAGACCCTGCAGCACTCACCCTTACGTGGGTCACTTCCAGATTATGATCCAAAATGACTTCTTATGATGACCTTACCTTAACTCTATTAAAAGGCTGATGCTTAATTTAAATGCAGTTTCTTTTGTGTGCACCCTGAATCCACAAGCTGCGTTTGCCATCTTTGTGATTGGTGATTGGATTTCAGTGGCTTTAAGCAGAGTTTGCTAAGTGAGAATGTCATCAGGCAGGTGAGATGCTCCACTAGAAACCGGCGTCAGGGAGATGTAGCTGTTAGAAATACTTAGTGCGGCCAGTGGAGTTTAGGACTTTTTCTGTGCAAAGTCTTTCAGTGCGAACTTCTCTTTCAAGACTGCAGATAAAACCCATGTCTTTCCCAGTCACCAGAGTAACAGACGTAATAAACCCAGGTAAACATTGCTTTTCATTCTTCTTGGACTTTGTGAGAAAGCATTTTGTCCACTGAGTTATTAAGCAACTTTGCCTTGAGCAACACTTAATAAACTGCTTTTTTCCACGTTGTACAGAACACTGCCCCCGAGTAGTGTAAGGATAAAATTTCAAAACAATCTTAAAATGTATAGAGTGAGAGAGCCTGTCTGAGTAAGAGGCTTTTCTGGTCTGCCTTTCTGAGCTGGATGTTTAATCCAGCACAGGTTTTAAAGTTGGTGAGTAACTTCCTTATTGGGGCAGGTTGGGAGTGTGAATGGGGGAACTGTTTGGTAGTTGGGTGGGGTGGTGCCTGTCTCCTTTAGGGGTGTCACCAGTGTGTGCTGGAGCCCCAGGAAACATCCCACAGTCAGATCTCTGGCTGCTTGCAGTACGCTGATAACCGCAAGGGATATTGAACTGCTTGGCACAGGATCCCTTGCGCTCACTGTGACGGACTCTGCAGGAAACCTGGGCATGTCTGTCAGCTGGATTTCTGATGGGTGTAGAATAATGAGTCATTGAGTGAAAGATTGCTTAGAGAAAAGCATCAGTAGCTGCACCAGACTGAAGTGAAAGAAATCAAGGAATTTCCAGCAGTCCTGTAAGCTTTTGGCTTCTGTATGGCTACAGGCGAAAAAAAAGCTAAATTGAGTGTTGGGTTACGGTGCTGGGTTAATCCTCTGTCGGGCACGTCCCAGGGAACGTGCCAGGCACTCCGTGCCAGGTGAGGTGGATAGGAGCCTTGTTAACCTGCCACTGTCACTGCTCGGGAGCCTTTGTGCTCCGTGTTACAAGGCAGAAAGGATTTCTTATTTATTTATCTTAAATAACGTGTCAGTATTCGTCTGGTCAGCAGAATGGCATTGCGCTGTAGCAACAGTTGGCGTGTTCCTCTCCAGAGCTGGTTGAATTTCACTGGCGACACCGGAGATGCTCAGTGTACGTCTGGGAAAGCTTTCAGAGATTTAACGTAGTGTTTGTTACACACTAAGATGAAATATTACCTACCTAGGGAATACCAGGCAAAAAAGTTAAATATATGGAAATTAATCAAGGCTTCAGTTGTAGTTTCTGAATTGAATTAGCGATTACAGGTTTCTGCTAACAATTTATTTTCTGCCAGAGCTGAGCAACTAAGTCTTGTTACAAACATCTAATTATCAGGCAGTGTCGGGCTCGTCTCATGCCTCAGTTCGTAAACAGAATGATACTTTCTGTCGTAAGTGCTATTGCATTTTCCTAGGTGTAGAAAAAATGCTCCTGACAGAATTGAAATAGGCTGTAGATGTGTAAGGTATGTACTTCCAGCCATCCAGATTTGGAGAAGGAGCTGATTTAATTTTATTCTGCATAAATCTCTTACAGTTTGGTACAAACTACAATTTTTGATCATAAAAGGTGCATAAATATCTTACTTGAAATATTATCTTTCTTCAGTATAAAACTGAGTATCATATTGATTGCTTTGATACTGAAGTTATGTCTACATCAGAGGTTTGAAGTAATTCATACAACTAACGTTTGTCACAGAAGTTTTATTTTCTCACACAGCTCCTTCCTAAGTTTGTGTTTACAATGAAGTATTGCATTTCCTTCTGAAATGACCTAGTTCTCAAATCAAAGAGCTACTATGTATTTTTGTAACGATGTGTCCTATGTATTTTTTTAATTGCATCTGTTTATTCACTTGAGAAGTGACCCTGGGTCTGTAAGTGATTTTTGGGAGGAGGGAGAGCTTGGGGTGTGTGTGCTCAGGGCTCTCATGCTGTGGAGGGTTGCAGGGCTGGGGTTTCGGTGTGATGCACAGGTGACATTGGGCTGCAGAATATACATTTTATGATCATGTTTATGCTGTGTTTGCAAACTGTACGAAGTCTCACAGTGACTTGTTTCCTTAATGCCTCTGAAAAGTTATAAAATATCCACAATCCAACAATGGCTTCATTCTCATACTGAGGTGTTGGTTGTTGAATGCAGCCTTTAATACCGAGCTTCTCACTTGGGAAAGCTACTTTAATTTCACTGTTCATAGAAATAAATGGACGTTTGTCATGGAAAATTAAAATACAAAATGTGATGTCTTTTGTCTGAAAGTTTTGGTGTACAGTCTGTGCGGCTGCCAGCTGTGTTACACAGGGCTTTCACTTACGAATTTGAACATGGGTTCTAACATAATACTGAAAAGGTGTTTGTTGTTTTAACCATTAGCTGTAAAAATATAAAGTTTATAAACTTTTAATTAAGGAAACAGGGTGCTAAAAATAAAGACACAAACAAGGAGGGTATGATAAGGCTGCCCAACAGTGTGTGTGAGAGGGAAAATACATTTCTGGTGCTGGGTGGGTATCACTCCATCCTCGCCCGGTGCCGTGACTGTCGGAACGTAGCGAAACCCCAGCATCTGCAGATTATGGGCTGCAACTTGAGTAGCACAGCGAGAATTGTGCAAGTTTGGTTTATATTGCACAATAATAGCTGACTTTGGATTTCTCATAACTTATGAATGTAGTTTCCTGAAAAAACAGCTACTTAAGACAAATCAGTTGGGAACTGGTGGCAAATTAAATTACCATTAATTGAGTTGTGAACCATTGTTGCTCCTGAGAGGTGCTCTGTAAAACTGAGGAGTGTGATCCTGTGCTACTGAAAGCAGTGGTAGCTTTTCTGTCAGTTTAAATAGGTGTGGGGTTTGGCTTAGAGCCACTTGAGTTAGACTAAGTGGGCCTGTGGCATGGTTAGAAATGTTTTCCTTAATCCTTGTGGTGCTAAAGGAGGATTAAAAATAATAGAAATTCTCTGAAGAGTAAGCTGAACTCCTTGACATGCTTCTATGTTTGGATTGAGAGCTGGGTAAGATGAGTTTAATTTTTTAAATTATCCTTCAGTTAGGAATTCTAGCATATATGTTTATGGGTTTTGTCATTAGTTCATCCTTAGCTGTAAGGGAGTTACAAAATTCACAAGTAAATTATACCACAGCAATTTTCTAATGTTAGTTTGCATTGACACATAGGAGACAATATTATCACTCTACAAGCAGCCATAAATTTGGAACAGTAATTATGCAATTTTGATTCTTGATTTTAACCAGAAAGTCTAAGAATAAAGTGTCACATGTTCAGACCTGCAAAATCCTTATTTCAGTAGCTAAACAATTACAGTCTCTTTAATGTCATAAAAAATATCTGGAGTAGCTAAAATTGTTAGTCAGGAATTCACTCAAAATATTCTTTCTTATATAATCACCTGCTGCCTTTGCATGCTCATTACGAGATGCAATTCCAGAGCATCGCTTATAGAGTCAAATTAGTAAGTGCTGAAAATATACACTAGATGGTTTGTTTGTTTGTTTTGAAGTAATATCATTAACTTTTTACTTCTACTACTGGTGTATTCATACACTTGAGCAGAGTAAATCTCTTTCCTCAAGCATCGTTTACGTCTTTAGCTCAATGTGCAGTGGTTTTTGACTATCACACTTATTTCCGTGCATCTGGCAAATTTCTCGATTTAAGACTCTGGAGTCTCGTGAGACCAAACCTTGTGCATTTGGAATATTCTCCAGCATGGCCTTTTTTTCACAAAGAGGTAGAAATATTTTGACAGGAATTAAAAAGGGGCGCTGTCTTCATCCTAAATACAGCCTCTCAAGTTTTTCAGTGGTGTGTGCAGAAAGTGACTTCACCTCCTCTTGACTGCAGCTTCTTTTTCTTTTTTTTTTTTTTTTTTTTTAATTCCTGGGCAAATAGATGTCATGAATTTCAACTCAAGGGTCGCAGTAATGAAAACGTGAATCTGGGTGTTGTTTGTTCGCTGTTGGACAATGTGACTTTTCAGTTGGGTGAAGTTTCCAGGATTTTTTCTTTTCCTGAAAAAAATCCCTGTATTTAGCACCTTGAGAAGGGTCTGATGAGAAGTCATCCAAGGCTGTAAACCACGATTCTCTGGTTGTCGTTGTGCTGTGTGCATGCTGAGGAGCCTTTCTGACTGCCTGTACACTTAGATTCTCAGTGTGCTGTATCCCTTTCTTTTGTTCCAGACAAAACCCAGAAACGACCTTCGAGGTGTATGCAGAAGTGACCCACTCAGGAATCAGTTGCATTGGGAAAGGTACTGTCCTGCACGGGAGTTCTGCCCATTTATTGGCTAAAACTATTCTTAAGAACCGTATGTTGTGAGATAATGAATGAAGTATATTTAATGTTATGCTGTTCTAGCTTTTAAAAACATCTTAATCCCTGCTTCTGTGGAATCTTTTACAGTTAGGACTAAAAATGAGATATTTAAGTTTCTGTACCTGATTGTGGACAATTCTGAGGTTTCTTTGACTGTTTTGTCTCTTTTTGTTTTTTAAAATAGAAATAACACTTTTCTTGATTAGGTTGAAAAAGTAAGTGCTTTTTCAGATTGGTATTCACTGCTCATGTAAAAAGAATGGTTGTTTTAAACCAAAAAAATAAATACTTTTAAAACATCTTGTTTGGAATTTATTTTTGCTTCCTTTTCCTTACTTGTCTACAGAAGTGTTTTATCTGCTCCCAGAATTCTCGCTTTAATCAAATGACTTTATCTGGAAATTAGGCATGGATGCAGCTTATGATTCGGTTAACTGTTTTTACCATTGTCATCAAGTCATAATTACACAAATATTTTTCCATAATATTATTTTTAATAAGTATTCCTATGGTAGAGAAGTCCCATAACTGCTGAAACCAACATGTAAGTACATTTGGGAATTTTTGATTGCACTTTTATCTAACCTGAGGAACTTGATGAAATAAGCAGGAAAAGCAAAGGTTGAAACTTGTAATGCCAGAGTTTAGTTCAAGATGCTGTTATGAGAGTACAGTCTCTGAATGGTACAAAAAGGAAGTTTGTCAAAATTAAACAGTTACGATCAGTCAGCATATACTGAAGTGGTGTTTCTTTTGTCTTTTATGAAACCATCGCGTGTGTGTTGTAGATATGGGATAATGAACCAACAGAAAGGATTTTTATGTTTTATTGACTGGAAAGCCACTTCACCTCCTTTTGTATCCGTATTTGTTTGTTACAGTCTGTGCGAGTCAAATAGCTGCAGCTCCTTCCTTCGCTGCCAAAGCCTCCGTAGGAGCTGTAACTGGAATACAGTTCTGGCTTGTCCTACAGCTCTGTGCCATCACAGCTATTTGATGGAACTGCAGGAGCCCTTTTAATAACTGCTCTTTGTTTCTGCACATCTGACCTGCATTCTAGTGCCAGAAAATCTGAACAAATTTGACCATAAACATTACATTGTACAGTACTAGTGTCTGGGTATAATCTTCTCTTTGAAGTTTGTTTGCATCCCCCTGGAGGGATTAATTCCCTGCTGTGGGAAGGTGGGTTAAAAAGCACGGAAACTACTTTACAGGTTTTTAATTGGAGAATTTAGTATACATTTTGTTCCATAAACCAACTGATTCTGTGGGAGTTTCACTTAGTTGTGTTTTTAGGTTTGTTGTATGCACTTGTAGGTGCAAAATCTTCAGAAATTCATTTTAGGGACTAAAAAAGAGTTTTAATAATTGTTTTTACAAGTCATATATTTTGAAGTTACTCTCTCTGAAGAATCTTGCCTCTGTTTTGTTACTCAAAAATTTGTGTAGCTGTCATGGATTAACCCCAGCTGGCAGCTCAGCCCCACACAGCCGCTCGCTCCCCCAGCCCTGGTGGGATGGGGGAACAAATTGGGAGAGGAAAAGTGAGAAAGTAGCAAAGGATGTTTGCCATGTGACCGTGAACTATCAGCTGAAACTTGAAGCTTTAATATATTTCAAAGTTCACTTGCATCTTGCTGAAATGGGAGATACTAACTTGTATTCAAATGTTGTTTGGTTCATAACTTTTGAAGTTGATGAAAACAGCATTTTCCATTTGCTGTCACAGAGAATTATTTAGGTTGGAAAAGACCTTTGAGATCATTGAATCCAACCGTAAACCTGACACTGCCAAGGCCACCTCTAGCCCGTCCCTGAGCACTGTGGCTGCACCTCTCTTGGGTAGTGCAGGGATGGTGACCCCACCCCTGCCCGGGGCAGCCCCTGCTGGAGAAGGGTCCCTCTAAGTTACCAAGGCAGTCGACTGCAGAAGGGAAAAATCCGTTCTGGGTTCCAAGAGAGGCATCAATAAACTGGACCAAGTTCAATGGAGGCCGCAGGGATGGTGAGCGAGCTGGAGCACTTCGGTGTGGGGAGACAACAGTGCTGGGCTGGTGCAGCCTGGAGGAGGCTCCAGGGGCCTGAGCAGCAGCATTCCACACCCCTGGGGTTCACTGGAATGAGGGATGGATCCAGGCCCATCAAGTGACGCGTGGCACGAGGACAAGCTGCTGTGACAGACGGAATCAAGAGACATTGCAAGTGAATATTGGGAACCTGCTCACCATGAGGAGTCAGCTATTAGACCAGGTCACTCAGGAGATGTCGCGCGTCTCCATCCTTGGAGGTTTTCAAGACCCGCCTGCTTCACAGCCTAAGGACCTGGGCTGATCTCACACCTGGCCTGTTTCAGCACTGGAGACCTCCCGAGGTCCCTTCCAGCCTCAATTACCCTATGATCCTAAGACTTGATTCATAGAAATGTGAGCTTCAGGATCATCTGGGGAATATTTTGTATGCTTAGTAAGGTACAAAGAGAAAAATTTCATTGAAACCAAAGAAGTTGAAAAAGCAAACGTTGTTTTATTCCAGTCCAGGCAGAACTGCCAAACCACAGTGAAGTGTGTGAACTGAGAGTGGAAATGATCACTGGATTGGCTTGCTGTACTCTCACTGTCCTTTTCCCTCAAGATTGTTTAGAAATAATGATCATCTGTGGTCAGTATTGTGTGTTTTTGGCACATGAAGTCTTTGGTACGTTATGCAATTCCAGCATTCAGTGGTATTTAAAGATGGTTTTTGTGCTTTTCTTTGTTGAATTCATAGATCTTACTTGGAAACTTATGAATTTTTCTTGCTTAGGTAAACATGATGTCTTTATTTTGAGACCTGTGAAGCAGAATAGCTGCCACTCTGACTGGCCACATGAAGATTAATATTTCTTATTAAAAACATATTTCCTTAGGAGAAGACATCACCAAACCAATTTTTGCCTAATGATTGGAGTGTCAGTGGAAGCTGGGAATTCCCCTTTCTGAGAGGACGTGGATTTTCCCTGTTTTCTTTTATTGCCAACGTACCTATAAAAGCTTTTCTTGTTGTCCTTGGAGTCCTTGGCCAGATTTACTTCTGGCAGGGCTTTAGCTTTCCTGACCTGATGCCTGGCTGTTCCAACAGTTTCTCTGCATTCCAGGCCCTGTTTCCCTGCTCCACCCTCTGGATGCTGCCTGTTTGTGTTCCGTTTGTCCAGGAGCTCCTTGTTCATCCTTAGAGGCCTCCTCTCCCCTGATTTCCTCTTTGTAGGGATGCGTTGCTCTGGAGCCTGGAGCTTTCTCACCAAAAGTGAGAAGCTGCAAACTAGAATAGAAAGAACAGAGTCTGTGTTTCTACAGTGGCAGTACATGCATTTATCTAGTGAGAAATCTGTGTTTGTGTCAGGTAGAAGTATGTCAAGCATGGGAACTTTGCAAGTCTAATGCTTCTCACCAGCTCCTACACATTTACTTTCAGAAAAAGAGGGGGAAATGGCCATGGTTTTATTGTAAAAATGAAATATTTTAGGGAAAACATTGACTCAAAGTAAAACTAATAAGTTTTGTGTCTCTGGTGCATGGTCTTCCCTCATTCATTGGAATTGTTACATGGCGTGGTAATTTGAGAGCAAAATAAAAGCTTTGTATGATATATTGCTATTTTACTTAATCTCTTTTCCTGTTTTTAATCTTTGTGTAAAGGAAGAAAAAACATTCTGTAAGATTGTGATTTTTGTATTTATCGTGGCATTTGTAATAGTGAAACTTCACAGAAACTGCGGTAATAAATTACAAAGAGCTTGTATTGTTTCTTTTACAGATGATAACCGCTTACGCTCACTTAAACACTTGTAGATACCAGTTCTATGCTATGGACACATTGTAGACAAATAAAGTGCATTGCAACTGTTTCCTGCATTTTTAATCTCAGCCAGAAGATTGTTTTGTGCGGGCTTTTTGAGATGCAGACGTCGAAAGAATCTGCTAGCAAATTTAGTTTAAATACCTTTATAAAGAAAGAGAAAGCTTACTACTTGTGAAATTTCTCTTTTAACTTTCAAAGCACTTTATGATCTTAAAACTGCTGCTGATCATTCATCAAAAATAGGATGTGACAAATTTGAGGCTGTTGCTGGACCTCAGCCAAAGATTCTCTCTTGTTAGAAAGGGCTGTGAGGAGAATTGTAGTCTGACTGTCAAACTGTTCATATAGCAAAAGAGAATTTGTTAGTCTAAAGTAACCGATCAAAATAGTCTCTGAAGTAAGAGCATTTGAAAGTAAATGCTCACAAGAGTAAAACACCCCCTACACCCCTGTCTGGGAGGACGTACCATGCTTTTGTGTGGGGTTTTTGTGTTCTTGCCAAAGCAGACATTATAAAAGTATGTCAAATCTGTAGCTTTACCATGTAGTGTGCCAAAAGGCCTTTCTCTCCAAGGACCTCATCTTTCATCTTTTTGTGAGTGTAGCATAAATTCTTGCTGTGTGTTCAAGGAAAAAGCTGAAATGGTTTAGTGCAGCTAAAGGATTTCTTTCTGAGTGTTTTTTTAAAAAACCATGGTAAGTTAGAAGCCTAAATGCGACCGCATGGACAAAGTGTAAGTGTGTTAGAGTTTAACAAATGTTCACTGGATTAGGAAAGGAAATGTAGTTTATGCTACTTCTTTTATGACAGAATTTAAAAGGTCTTGCTGTAAGACTCTCCATGTGCTTCTTTCTATTCTCGAAAACATACCACTAAGTTGAAAAGGGAGATGAATCTTAGAAGGAAACTATTAACTCTGAGGTAGTTTATCATTGTTTGAGTGAAAGGATGAAATTTGCATTTGAATTGGCTCCTAGAGTAGCATGTACTACTAATCTTGTTCCTACTAGAAGCTTGTGAGTAGTTTAAGTACTTCCTTCTTTACTTTTCATGTTCTAGCCTTGGGTTGTAATAGCTCTTTCCCTCCCTCCCCCCTTCCCAGTAGATCACAAATGTATAACTTAAACTAATCCAAGTCCTTAACTCTACTGGCAGAAGTCGCGAGGTACGTGGGCCCTAAAGTTATTCTGCAGTTGTCCCTGTGGTTTCCATGGTAGGACTTTCTCAGGTGGAGAGAACTGGCAGGGTTCTGTCTCTGCAAGAGGCTGCTGCTCCTTGCCGTTATCTTTTGTCATATGCTGTAATGTGACATAGCAGAGCGGTGCCTCCTCTATTGATGAAGGATTTTCTTGAACACAAGCAAAGTTACTGGACTAGGATCAAGTTAAGAGTTGGTCATTCGAAGGTTTGTAAACCTTACCCGTGCACCTCTCAGGGCAGCCTTTATTTTTTTAAATGAAAGGATTTTATTGGTTCCAATCTGCCCGTTCTGTATTGAGAAACAGATAAAATGCTGCAGGTTTGGGAATAACAAAGGAAGTGCAGATTCAGGTCTGTTTCCATTAAATAAGGGCTTTCTGTAGAACAGGGTCAGGAATTCCCATAGCACGAGTTTTCCTGTCCCATCTTTTCACTGTTAGAACTTCCTAAAGCAGGATTGGAAAAGTAACCAAACCTAAGTAGGTAGGTGGTATTTGGGAATTCTAAGTCTCCTAAGCTGCTGCTTTGTTTTTCTGTTCCCATTTGATTGCTTTGCTTCTAAGTACAAACAGGGTGGAAGATTGTAACAAAGAGCTTACTGGGGCTGCAGTGTCCGGGTGAGTCAGTGGCACTGTTTGAGCTGTTTTCTGTGAGGACAGTCTGCAGTTTGGTTTTCACAGTATCAATGAAATACAGAACTCAATTTGAAGAGAAACTCACTTTACGAAAAAAATACTAGAATCTGTCATATCGCAGGTCATCATAAATTTTATCTAGCACATTTTTAGGCATGTTCTTTTCTGATAGTGTTGGATTTAATAAACCCCCAAACCAGCAATACCAAGTAGAACTGAGTGGTTCTCTGTTGCTGTAAGCTATTTTGTGGGAAGAGAGCTGTTTGGCCTTTTTGCTTCATGCTTTAACTACCTCTGTCTACAGTCTTTCCTATTTCCCAAGTATTTACTAATCTGCAGTATATTGCTATGCTGGCACTGTTTAACTAGACAGAAAATTTCAGCCCAGAAAGTCTCACTCACAAGACTTTAAACTCTTTTGTTGATTTATATTTTTTTAAAGGAGCTTGACATCTTCATCAAGTTCACAGTGGGCCTGCTTTGTTTGCTTTCTCTTGAATGCTTGATAAGATTTTTCTTCTATTGTTTTGTGCAGCAAGGACAGAACTTGCCATGGCTGAGGTGGTTTTTTTGTAAATCCACAATATGGTCATTGTCTGCTGCTGAATAATTGTGACTGCTTTTTGTACAACCAGAACTAAGGCTTTGGCTGTGAACAGATTCCTTCTTAGCGTGAAAAGAGACTAATCCATGTAAATACAGCCCCAAAATAAAGCTTTACAGAAAAAGGGAAAGGCTGCTAAGCAGGAGGGCAGAGGTCAGCAATTTAACCTTTAACCTAACAAATAAGAAGCATGAAAGTTCCCGAATTGGTTTACAAAGGCAAGCTCCTGTGATCTGTCAGTTTTTCTTTTCACGATAGAGTTGGGTGAGAAAACTGACTGACAGCTAGTGCCTTTTTAACTGCAGGTTGGAATTAACTGCTAAACTGAAACTTTCTTAGGGAGGGTTTTTTCTAGGGATTCTAACAAATTATTTGCATTCACTAGCTATACTTAGAGTTTTCCCTGAATTTATAGATGAATTTGAGTGGTTGTTCCTTTTAAAGAGTTTTTGAGACTCAATTTAGATACCCAATACTAGTGAAACATGTAATATTTCAGCATTTGAAGCATGTAAGAAATTGGTGAAGCACTTGTTGGAGTTAACTCTCTTACTGTGCTGCTGTGAGAGTAGGGCTGCTGTGCCGGTATCTGCAGAGATTGTACCTTGAATGGAGTCCAGACGTTGACGTTAAAGGGGTGTGTGTGTGACTTTATTTGAGGGAGTAGTTCTAACTTTAGTTCAGTCTCAGTCACACATATTTCCAAGGTGATTTGTTTTTTGTTTGTTCTCGCTTAATCACGACAGGTAATCTTGTTAATGAGTGTTAACTTCTGCTCAAAGCCTAGTGCATCTGCAGCCAGCAGTTAACCTGGATATGGACTTCGCTGTAAAGAACTTTCCATTCGCGTGTCATTCAGGTGAAAGAGAAACAAAGTGGTAATGCCTTTAAAGGAGGCTCCCTGTAGGTCTAAGAACAGCGGCTTTGGGTGGTTCCTTTCCCTGATGTTGTTAGCATTGTCCCCGAAGTGATTGATTGGTCCATCCGCAGCTGGATGATGCTTCCTAAGAAGGTTTTCAGCAGAAATACTGGAATTTGGAATTGTGCCTGTCTTTAGTCTGTTGCCGTGTAGGTTGGTGCTTGTAGCAGAGCAGCACAAAGTGCCTTAGAGCATTAACAGAGCTCTGCTTCGAGTGCAGCACTCGGGCACAGCAAGTTTGGGGAAGCAAAAGATGAACCAGATCTTTTTATTGCTGGTTCCTTTTGTTACGGGGAGTTCCTTGCAAGAAGAGAATGTAAGCGGGGATTCAAAAAGAAGCCTGTCGCAGCGCCCGAGGCAGCCCTGGGCTGCCTGCCTTTGCTGTGGTACTTTTTGTCACAAACAAAAAGTGACATTGTTAGGTTTTCCTGTGGGTTTTTGTTGGTTTTGTTTTGTGGTGGTTTTTTCTGTTTGTTTGCGGTTTGGGTGTTAGGTTTCTCTTTAAACTGAAATGGAGTTTAAAAGAGATGATTTGAGGTTAGATTATTATCAAGTAAGTGTAAAATTAATGCAAGACTATTGTTTTACTTCAGCAGCAGTTGTCAAAACCCAAGATCAAACCTAAACAAATCCCAGACTCCACCTTCTGTGCTACCAGAGACAGTTTGCATTTTGGTCCTTCTGGGGCTAGCAAGTTTTGGTAAACCATTTGTCAAAATTCCAGATGCTGACAGACTTTTGGCTCCTGGGAAGATGATTTTTATGTCTGTTTTTAGATGAAAACAGCTTTTTATATACTTTGAAATATTACTTACTTCATGGACGAGTGAGATAGAAACCAAGACAGTTGAACGTCCATATTGAGGATGATAACCTTGGGTAGAGGGATGGGAAGAGACAACTGGTAGTGATAATTGTTGCCTGGAATGGGTTATAGTCTGGAGAGTTTTTTCTGAACACTTTCCTGACTGGAATTTCCCCGGTTAGAATTTGTGCTGGGGTTTTAAGTGCTGGAGAAGGGAATTAGGCTCACAACTCCCATTGCGTTCTACAGGTGTCAACTCAGTTCCATATTTGCTTCCTTTAAAGAATCGTTTACTTTGAAACGACGTAGTTATGAATATCAATAGTGGTAACGTGACCTTTCCATGAATTGTTGTTACACCTCTTAAGTAAATGACTCTGATTTCTGGCTGTAAGATACTTTGGAGATCCTTGAGATCGTCTGTTCCAAATATTCTAAAACCAGATTATCACTCTGTGGAGAAACACCTATCAAAAATAATTAATGCAGACTCAAACCAAGTGTGAAAATGTGAAGAGAGAATGGCTGATTGAGCACCACAGGATGGGCAGAGGCAGAATCAGGTGATCCTGGCACACAGGAAAACGTTATAAATATGCTTATTTTGCTTCATTGTGAATTATGTCCTCCTACACTAAAGGTCAGGTTATGTTTGCCCTGTGTATTTGTGGCTCAAGGCCTTACTTCTGTTTGTGAGGAGCCATCGTCTTCTTTTTAAAAAATGTCTACCACTACAGTATATCACAGATTCCACCAGTACTGTGTAATTAAAAATACTTCTTTAAGGTATTTGCTGCTGGAAAGAATTAGCATGTTACAACAGAAGTGTGCAGCTTTGTGTGTACCTTGGCAGGGTTCATAAACAAGAGTAGATATAGTGAGTAAATAGGATTATTTAACTTGTTCAGTGTTTTATTTCTTAATGAACCGTAGAAGTAAAGAGTGGTAAAATCTCACCATTTGCCACCTCTCTTGCATGGATGGCAAAAGTGTGTTTTGCTGCACTTAGAAATCCCGAATGTGGCATCCAGTAATCCAGTAATTACAGCTTCTCATTTTGATGCATTTCTTGATGCCTTTGCTCTACCCCGGCCATGGGATTAGGTCCTTCGCTAAATCATCTTGAAACAATTCTGTATCTAGACTAAATCCTTCGGATACAGTGGGTATCAATCACACGGACAATTAAAATTGAGTATTGACATGTTTTTAAAATAGTCATACGTCTCAATTTTGTTTATCTCAAAGTTTTAAAAACCTAATGACCTCATTGCAGCTCGACTATAATTACCATGTTTAAACTTCTATGCATTTTTTAGTTTAAACAGCCTTTGTGTTTTTTTAAACCAAAAGAAAATTAATGAGAAGAGACAAAGAGACATCAAAGAGGTTTTCCCTCTGATTGCAGTGTTAGAAGTTTTGCCTGAAAATAGGTTACATTTCTTCTGTTTTCAGCTGAATCCTCATTAACTTTACATTTTAATGATGTCCAGAGCAAATTATACGATTATGGTAGATGCCTTAAAGGGAAGCTGAAAGGACACCTTTTTAATGTTTGTTTCTTTATTGGTGGCAGTATTTGCACCAGTATTATAAACAGCGTTAGACTGCTAAAAGTGATTCCAAAACATATCAAAAATATATTCCATTTTTGCCATATATGTAGCATAAGTGTCTTAATTTAATATTTAACACAAATGGAGCATGTTAGGGGGAGATCTTCATCTTTGTAGAAGAAAAATGTAAATCAGATCCTTTGAAAGAGTTTACAAATTACTTGTGCATCTTCTACTCAGTTTAATTTATAATGATAAAGTAAAGTGCAGACAGATGATTTAACAATTCTCGGAATTGTTTTGTTTTCTTGGACCTTCAGTAGAGACAGTGGTTGAAATGTTAATAAAATGCTAGTTTGTATTTTTACAATGACAAAAAGCGTTATTGAGGGAACTTGGTGGAATTTCAATTTATTCTGTTTAGAGGAACTCTAATAACAGCAGTTCTGTGCTCTAATGTACTTCTCCTACTAAAAATTAAGTTTGCATAATTAACTCTCTAGATGAGGAATTGTGTTATATCAAAGGCAGCAACAAAACCTGGTATTCAGTGCATCTAAACCAGGCTGACTGAAACTGCCAATAGCTGGAATGGAATTTGGACTGGTCAGAATGAAATACATCATTTCTGAGTGTAGCTCAATGAAAAGTTAGAGCAAAAGATCTCGTGAAGAGTGAGGTTTCTGTTCCCCTGTCCTGACACTTGGTGTCTGTGCTTTATGAACAGAACCTTGGATTTGCTTGTGCTGCGCTTCAATCAGTAAAGTTTTGGGAGTTGGGGTTATGACAAGGGGATGAGAAGGAGTGTCCCAAAGCACAGCTGCAAGGCAGGACTCAAAATCCAGGTGACATAGTGCAATGTTCCCTTCTGAGATGAGAGAAGTTAATCCTTCGTGTCTCCATTCCATAATAGAGGTGAATTCCTAATTAATCTCTGATTATGCCCACAGATACAGCTCTGCTTGGCGTGTGGCTTGATGAAGCTCGCGTCCTGCATCTGTATGTTCAGTTTTTCAGGTTGGTATTCCTGAAGGGTCTCTTTGCAATGGAAGCAATCTGTAAAACTGGTTTTTAATGAATTCATCCTCCTGACGTCCCCGGCTCGGCATTCCCGGCTGCGGCGTTGCCCAAGCTTTGGTGCTGGGGCTGTAGCTCAGTGCAGCTGCACTCACTCGTGCTCATCTGCTGCAAGAGGTTCTGGGGAGCTCAGATTTGTCACTGTGACTATCAAAATGATCCTTTGTGTCCTGAGAATTCCACCTGGAGGGTCCTACAATTTCATGATCTGCTCTTCCGCTGGACTTTGTAGAGTGTTTTAGTGTCTTGGTGTATTCACAAAGCTCTAATGGAAATGGAAGTTTTCCTTTTATTTTGTACTCAAGTGAGTAGAGTTTTGCTAAATAGTGCCTGGTTGACTTCTTCATCACTGATTTTAGATTACTGTGTCTTGATGGAAGCATTTGATGTGCCCGTCATTAATAATCATTGAATAAAGCAGGAGTCATTAGACAGAAGGAAAACTAACCTTAGCTTTTCCATTTCAGCACAATTTTACATCTTCTGTTTTATGTTCATTTTCTGTGGAAACTCTTCAGAAATCTAAATTGTCACGATTGTCGGGGAGTTACGAGGGACCCAAACTGCACATGCAGCTTGGTGTGCCTTAGGTGATACCGTGTGAGGAGACGGGTTTGGGTGTTTACAGGTTTGGCTCTGCCAGTGTGCAAACAGCTGTTGAAAGCCACGGTTTGAGTTCCTAGTTTATCTTAAGTCTTTTAGCTTTGATGCCTGCTAATGTAACTTCAGTTTGAAGATGGTGTCACTAAAGGGAAAAAAAGGCTGACTGCACTTTCCTGCTCTTTCTCATCTTCATTTTATAATTATGACAGAATTTACAATCTTTAGTTGAGGCGCAAAGTAAAAATACTGATTAATAAACTCGGGAAAACACGAACAGCTAAGTTCTGGCTGACAGAAAGATGTGCATGTTATTTTTATTTCCTTGGCATGAGGGATTTTGTATAGAATGCTATTCGCACTGAAAACATGGAATGTTCTTCCTGGTAACTTGTTCTCCAAGTATTTGCAGGGTGGCTGTTTCCAGCCGGTGGTGTGTTAATGATAGTGCAAGGCTGAAGCATTCCAATCATTCATATGCCTGTCCTCCCTTTCTCATAAGGGTTTCTTTGCTCAGGGTTTTTGCCTTATTCCTTCTGCTTTGTTGTGGTCAATTCAGTCAGTATAATAGCAGAGACACTGGCGCTTTTTTCCCTTTTTTTTTTCTTTAATAAAGAGTTATGTTAGAGATATACTATAACAGAGATAAGAGCTATTTATGTCCTAAGCTATTGATTTTTAATTAATGTTGCCTGGGCTCATGCATGTTGGCAGAATTGCTAACAGCTTGTGGCATTTTTTAATTCACATCTTCTTTTTTGGTATTTTGACAGTGTCATTCATATCTCATGAAAAAGTACCTCGTCAGGTTAAATGTGTTAAAACACCGAGCAAAAAAAAAAAAAGGAGAGAATGGAACATAGGGCTGCCTAGAAACCTTGATCCATTGCCAAAGTATTTAAACAATTTAGTGTTTTGGTTTTCTAGCTCCAAGCTGCTTCTCAAATCCCTTGCTAATTAATCCAGTTAATTCTTTGTAGACTAACTGTATGCAGGGCTTTTTCTCGGGCCTCTATCGCTGAGCACCCTGTTTTGTTTGAAGCAAACCTAAGCTCTGTTATAAAGGTTGTAGTAATAACGTGAGTACTTGCAGATGTAAATACAGTGTTTTGAGCCTTTTTAAAAGGAGTTGTGTTTGTGTGGGTAACTTCTAATTTAATCTTTCGTGTTTAAAAATTAAGCATATATGCTTGTATAAAAAAGATGGCGAGAACTTCATCATTAGTTTGGTCACTTAAGAAAAGGCTGTGGAGCCTCTGTGGAACAATTAAGGCATGGAGTGTTAGTGTTGTGGTGCTACAGTTGGTGATATACGTTTATTTTTCAACAAGTAAATCGTGGTAAATGTTAATTTCTGTGCTCAAAAGGGAGTGTTTGGACATAGCACAAACAAGAGTTCAGCAAAAAAAGAGAGTTTTTAGAAATGACCTGTTAGTGTTTGAAATTCTTCTGATGAGACTACACCAGCAGCATGAATTCAGACCTGCAGAAAGCAGCTGGGGAGCAGAGAGCTTAGAAACTCAATTAGACGTGGAACGAGATAATGAGAACAGAGCAGGTACTGCTCAAGGTGTGCTGGGGCGTGGTAAAAGCCACCCCAGCTCCTGAGCGTCCTTCTGGTCCGTCAGATTTGTGAGAACTGTTTCCCCCGGCACCCCACGCCCAGAGTCGATGGCCGGCTGCTCTTCAGCACCACCTGGATCATCAACCTGTGCAGAGAGCTTGTGCCCGTGGATTCAAGTTACAGGTTTGGATTACCTTTGGAATTGGTAATGAAGGAAAAGGATTGTTTTCAGCAAATCTGCTGCTGCGGGTGACCAGATT
The DNA here is from genome assembly GCA_013400735.1 of Pomatostomus ruficeps. Lineage (NCBI taxonomy): Eukaryota > Metazoa > Chordata > Aves > Passeriformes > Timaliidae > Pomatostomus > Pomatostomus ruficeps. The sequence goes on along the minus strand of VYZT01056702.1, from coordinate 43,562 downwards.
GAAATGAACCAGCAGAGCTCTGGAAAGGGCTGAAAGTTTAGTTGGGAGTTTGTGGTTTCTTAAAGCTGGGCAAGGGAAAGAGAAAGGAAATTAATGAAATTGCTGGGTTTATATATGCCTGATTTCCAGGGCTGTGACATGATTATGAAATGTTCCTGCTCAGAACTAGACTACTCAACTCTCAGGAGTGTTTTGATAGCTGGATGTGTGCTCTCATACATCTTGGAAGTATCAAGTGTCTGAAAACATTTTTTGTGGTTAAAAATCCTTTTGATACCCTTGTGTTTTCCACAGTAGCAAAAATGTTTTAAATTTTTTTAATGAGATGGTAGATTTCCTGTCTAGCTGCACTGACTATCAGTGAACTCCTCTTTATGTAAAACAAGTTTTTCTTGAAGCCGACAGCACCGTTTTAAATGTGCTAAACTGACTTTCTCAGAGACCTTCTTTTTCTTACGGCATCTCACACAGTGTAAAGCGAGCTCTGCTAACAGCAACTGAAAGCGTTGCAGGCATGCACGGGGTCAGTCCTGCGAGTGCCGATACCTCCAGGGCTCCGTCGTGGTGCCTGATGCTGTCCAGGTAATGAACTTTCCTCCAAAAGAGGGAAGGCATTCTGAGCAGCTGAACACACGGTGATTTTGTTTCTCTTTCATCTCGCGGTCATTGGCTCCACAAGATGTATTTTCCATGTTAGGACCTCCTTCCCCTCACCCTGACTAAGTTTTGAATGGTGTTCAAGAAGTTCAACTTCTGTCATCAACACATCTGACTCCACAGAAATGTTTTGCTGGGGAGTACGTTGGATGCTTTTCCTGTTCTTACAAACTTTCCTCTCATTTAATGCTTCAGTTCTAGGCTTTCACGGGACCTCAGTGATGCTGGAGCTTTAGGTGAGGCTCACTGTGGCCAATCTCTGATTTATTTATTTTTTTAACTGGATTCCCGCTTACCTGTCTACAAATTTTTGCTGTTCTGCCATTTTGAAAGAATGGGCAGCACTAATAGGAGTGGTGAGTTGGGTTGGGCATGCTCAAACTGAAACAAAAAGGTGAGGCTGAGTACTGAGGGGTACCAGGCCAGGTTCTGAAGTGTCCCAATAAAATGATTATTGCTCTCTCTTCTGCATGATCTTTTAATAGATGAACTTGCACAGCTCAAAACTCAGGAATGTGTTGGTGGCTGTGGAAACTCTTGGTCAGTTCTGTTTCATGGCACAGGTTTCTGGGGCTGTACAGGCAGAGAGGGTGAAGCTCTAATTGTGGCTACGCTGCAAAAGCTACACCCAGAGCCCCGCTATGAAATCAGCTCCCCAGAAATGCTCCTGAGGTGTGGCTGCCCTTTGTTGATGAGGACATGGATGAATCAGATGTATGGAGTGATAGATAAGCTGTATCTCACTGCACATGCCCAAAAGCATTCGTGGTGACATCTCCGGTGCAGGGACCAATAGAATTGAGAATGAGGTTTTCAGCATTTCATCTGTGACAGAATCTGTCGGTTCTGTTTCAGTGCCATACGAGTTCCTAAAGCATCCTGAACCGAGCAGAGCTGCAGGAGCAGACGCCGTCGAGCCCTGGGCAGGTCGTGCAGCTGGGTTTTCTCAGCGCTGTGCAGTCGCTCTGCCGGAGGTTCCCTCTCAGGGTGCTGTGCATCAGTGACAGAGCAGTGTCTGGGGCCGTGCTGCTCCTCCAGTGGCACACGGGCACTCGGAGACTGGAACGGTTGGAGACTGGAGCAGTTGGAGATTATCAGTATGGAGAGTATGGGAGCGGGGTCAGAGCTTGAAACATTAGAAAGTTACATAGCTTGAGGCTTAGAAATCAGTATTCTCTGTTGCGTGCGTAACAAAGAAGGTTTCTCTCTGTAGCTCGGGCAATTATCCCATTGCTCAAGAGCAGGGTTGTTGTTTTTCCTTTCTTAGTACAACACTTCAAGAACCTGCGCTTGGCTACAACACTTCTGTTCCACGTTCTTTTTCAGTCAGGTCAGATTAATCTGATGTGTGACAGTCCATACAGCAGTGAATGTATTTCTGCAGGGCTTTATGTATTTCTCTGGCAATATGTCTGTCTGAAGTCACTGTGGTTGGTGAAGTTTGGAAAGAAATGTTTAAAAAGTTAAACAATTGTAAAATGTTCTCTAAGAGATAGAAAATACAGGTTATTACCAAATTTAAATGGCCAAACTATCACTAAAGCTTAAAACCAAAAATGACAAAAATAAAGCAGCTTGGAAAGTGTTTCTAAAACTCAAAGTATTTTCTAGTACTGAAAGCCTGGCAGTGTGTTGGAAAATACTGTTTGTTTTCATTAGCAATTCCTTTAGGTTTTTGTAATGGAGTTGATTGATTGCCACGGCCACATTGTGGTTTTACACAAGGTCCTTTTAATACACCATTGCTAAAAAGCAGTATGATATTAAAATGTTAATCCTGGTTTTCTTCAAAGCAACAACAAGTTAAAAGTTATTTGGTTGACACAGGAAAGCAGAAAATGTAACATTAAGTAAAAATTTCTTGTAAAATTAATTGAATAAGGATTTTTTTAGATGAAGGTGCTTAGCATGCCACTGTTGGGTATTAGTTCAGTTGGCTATAAGCTCTGATTTTATCAGATATAACTTTTGTTTTTGCTGCTGTACAAAGTGGGCTTAGAGAAATTGCTTTGGGTGCACGTGCTTGGCCCTTCAGCAGCAGCAGTAGTCTCGGGCCAGCAGATAGGCGTTCCGAAGCCGTTTGAAATACATGTCTTGTAAATATTAAAGAGGTGACTGCTTCTTGTAAAGCTGTCAAAGCTCTGGTTGCTTTGCTCTTACCCTGAAAATTTGCATTCTGAAAATCTACGTCAAATTAACAGGTTTAGACAATCACTGCTTGTGTCTGGTATTGTTAAACTCTAGATGATGCGCTCATATGGATTAATTAATTAATCAGGATTAATTTTTGCTGCATGTTAGCTAGATGTGATAAAGGTCTTTTTATTTTTCTTTCTTTATTGCTTCTGAGACTTTTAGAAAAATCTTAGCTTGTAAATCCTGCCCGGCGTGGTATTGGCACTTCCAGAGTGTCACATTTAAATCAGAGCCTGAAATATTAGTTAACTGTTCCTTTCATATTCCCAGGACAAGGAGGGCTTGCCAGCTGCTGTGGAAGGGGAGAGACTGTCACCAGGCAACTCCGCTGTCTCGGGATATAAATACAAAGAGGCAGGAGAGAAACAAATTCAGTATTCATGGCCTGAGCACTTGAAACACATCTCTATTAAATTTATGGAGTGTCAAAAAGGTTATGAGAAAAAACATACTGATCAAACACAAATAAATTAAAAAAATTATTAAACTCAAAAAAAAAGCCTGCTTAAAGTAGGTGTTCCCATTCAACTTGTGCATTTAAACTCTTTTGTATAATTATTACAGGCAGCCTGTAAAATGTTTCAAAACACTTCGTATTTCATTTGGTAAGCCAGACTTCCTTGACCATTGAAGTACAATTTTACGTAATTATATTTTTTGCAAGTTTTAGCTGCTGTATAATTTGCTGACTAAAATTACAGGGGGAAAAAAAGAGAATTAAAAATACAATCCATTTAAAATTTGCAGTTTGCAGGACTCCTGGAGTTTGGTTAGATTTGCAGGAATACGGCGTTTCTGGGTTGCTTGAAGAACAGATGGTTATCAAGAGAAATATCCCCTTAAGTGCACAGTAAAGCCAACTCAAAAGATTCATCAGCCGTGCTTTAATGTGGGCTGGAGGTATCACCGAAGTCATTAACCAGTGCAGAGAAAAGATCTGAAGACCTCAAATGAAGATGGGAGAAACATGTAACAAACAGGACGCGAAATAAGTACTTTTCTGTCTTCTGGTTTTGATCTCTGCTGTTTCAGTTTTAGCTCTATCCTGTGCATCCCCTTCTTACAGTTCTAGCTGTAGTTCTGTCCGTATCAGCAGTTTGAAAATTAATCTGGACTGAAAGTTTCCTGCTCCTCTTTGTAAAGAAATAATTCTGAGTTTGCTGATCCCCAAAGACATCTGACGCTTTCCAATGTCTCCTTACTCTGAGCGTTCAGAATGGCAGCAAGAGACATTAATCTGCACCATTGTACAACTGGGTTTTGTAAAACCAATATCACGGTATGGATGAAACAAAGGAGCTTAAGGATTCACTAGAGAGATATTTCCCCAATTGTATTCCATATTTTGAACACTCTGCTCGCAACACAACTGTTTCACAACTTCCATTGAAAGAATTAGGAAAGTTTTGATTAAACCTGGCCCCAGTCCATGTGAGAGTCTGAGGCAGTAAATAATAGCAGTTCAGATGGAACATGTTGCCTTACGAGAGGGTCTGACTAAATGCTCTGCACGTGGCCAGCCGGGCAGTTCAACAACCTGACACGACACTGAATCATTGATGAGGAAACCAATGGAGCCTCTTCTGTTTGCAAAACGCAGTGAGTGTTTGTCCTGTCTCCTTGTCCAAGAAGTGAGGGTTGTTCCTGTTTATTTAACAGGACTGTAAAGTGAACCAAGGCCCCTTTAGGTGCAAAGTTGGTTTGTCTGCTGGAAACAGTGAAAGTCTCATATTTAACATTTACTCTGTTTACTCTGAGTGGGTTCTAAAGCTGCTGCTGGTCTCGTGCCTGCACTGGAAAGCTGATGTGAGGGGATCAGGAACCCGGTGTGAGGGGATCAGGAACCTGGTGTGAGGGGATCAGAAACCTGGTGTGAGGGGATCAGGAACCCGGTGTGAGGGGATCATGAACCCGGTGTGAGGGGGTCAGGAACCCGGTGTGAGGGGATCATGAACCCGGTGTGAGGGGATCAGGAACCCGATGTGAGGGGATCAGGAACCCGGTGGGCACCCCAGGTGTATGGACAGCTCTGACAAGCTGTGCCAGTTCTTGTGTTGTTAGAGCTGTTTCCTCTCCACGTCTCTTCATTCTGGAGAGCTGTCTATTGCCTTGAGTAAAGATCTCCGAGGAAACCTGTAGCTTAACCTGCCTTTCTTTTGGAAGGGTTTTTAAAAAAACACATTTAAGATGTTGCTGAACACTGCTTAGGAAAGTTTTGCTCTTCTCTGCCCCTCTGGCTCTTGATGTGTTAATAATATAAAAACAATTATGGAAATCATAGTGATTTGCTTAATCTGTTCTGGTTTTCTCCCTTCTTTCCTGTTTCCTATGATGTATATTTTATACTGCCTTTGCTCTCAGTCTTTCCTGCTTTCGCATCATTTTTCTGAACAGCATTTTGTGTGTGAGTTACAAACCTTGTATTACATTTCTGGATTAAACTGTTGTGAAAAGCGTTTTTGTGTTACCAGTGAGGTTTTGGCAGTTGCGGGGCAGGCTTCCAAATGTTCTGTTGAAGAGAGAGAGGCAAACTCGCGGGTCTGTTTTTGGTGCCACTAATGGCAGTGGCCTCGCGCACAGCAGCTGAGGTGCCAGTCCTGGCTGGTTCTCGGCTGGTGCTCGCCAGGGTTCACAGACCCTTCTGGAACTCTGTTGGTGCCGCAGGGCCGTGTCCACTGACCCAGGCCTCGCCTGGCACAGGGATGCAGCCTGCCCCTGGCTGTGGGATATCTGCTGGCACTGTGGTCTGCCGGGTGAGGAGCTGCTTGCAGGCTGCTCTCCCGTGGGCTGTGAGTCTGAGCGAGGAAGCTGCTGCGGGTGCTTGCTGTGCGCAGCGACTCCTCGGGGTAACCTCAGTCTCACACCGTGGTGCTGGCAGCGGGCTCCTGTCATGGGCTCTAAGACTTTCTTGGAGAATTGTCTTTCACATCTTGGTTGTTTTCTGACTTGTACACTTTCAGAACAAAGTGCACTTCAAGAAGAAAAGATTGAAGGCTTAAAGCTGCGTATTAAATAAAAATGGAAATTTTTTTTCCACACGTATTTTATGTCAGAACTTGTTCTGGGGTTTCCTGTCTGTCTTCTTGTGTGTGTGTAGGTTTCTTCTTTCCCACATTTTCTCCACCCATCCTCGCCTTTTTCCCTCCTCCCCTGCACCCCCTCTCCGAGATGGTATCTGCAGGCTGAGCTGCAGCAGGTTAGGGGCAAGCAGGAGTGTTCGGCTGGGCTGAGTGCAGGACACCAAGGAGTTTGCAGAGGTTTGGAACGAAATTTGCATTGCTTTTAGTTGTGCTGCATAAGGACGAGGATATGTAGTGGGTGTTGAAATTAAAAGTTATTCTGGACGGAATTCCAGTTCATTTTAGAGGGATTGTAGCTATAAGGACCTTAAAGAAGTGAGTGAGGTAAATAATTAGTTAGGAGGAAAAAATGAAGTAATCTTCACTTTCTTTTTCAATTTGGGATTGAAATGAATTATTTGTAGCCAGTATGGATTAAATTGGCTGACTTTTATCAGAAGAAGCAAGTTTGTTTATGTTGGATTTGCGTGGTTTACTCTGGGAAGCATTTTCTGATAATTTTTTGAAAACTTCCCTGGCCTTATAATTTCCATACAATTCAAATACAGACCAGTTTGAGCTGTGCTATTTGTAGAAGTAATTAAGCATGTGTGTTTTAAAAGCAAAACTCCTCACTTTATGATGTAAGAAAAGTTGAGAGTAAAAGAGCAGCATAGTCACACTAATATGCCATTGTAGCATGTTCCCATCCTGTCATCTGGAAAATTAAATCAGGTTCCAGCACGGATTAACATCCAGACTTGTGTGGAGGGGAAGGTACTGTCTTAAATGCCATGAAATTGAACAATGGGATTATACAGTTCACAGCTAATTTCAATATTCTGCTGTACGTGGCTTTTTGCTGAACAAGATTCTGTAGGGAGAGGCAAGGAGAACTTTTAGAACTTGAAACATTCACATATTTAATGAAATACTGACAACAATAGCTGGGATATGGTCGAGTAATCAATGCAGTGCTCTACATAACGTGCACAGACGTGACGTGGAGCCTCTGCTTCCGAGGGAAACCCTGGATGTGTCCGCCCGGAGAGCTGCAGTCAGCGTGGGGGGAATCCCTGGTCTGTACCCCTTCGGTGAGAGCCTGGCAGTGCTGCCGGGAGCGGGCAGCCAAGCCCTGCTGCTGGCCCTGAGGAGGAGCCTGGGCTTTGCTTGCCCCTTGCCAGAATCAGCCCCACGTTGTTCCTGTGACCAGTGCCCTCGGAGGCACCTCTGCAAACAGCTGTAAGAGAAACTGCCGCAGAAATAGCCACATAACACTTCAGACGGGGCTTTCCCAACCTCCCTCCCTGGAACAGGCTGTCCCTAGCGAAACGAGGGCTGCTGGAGCTCCAGCTCTTTGGTGGCAGCAGCCGCTTTGTGCGGAGCTGTATCCTCTGGGAAGGGAGCTCCCAATGGCGCCTGTCAGGTTGGTGCGTGAACCCACGCTGCTTTCACCAGAATCACTCCTGGATCTGAGTGCTCTTGTTTAACAAGCCTTTTAAACCTCAGTGTAAGCATGAGGAATAAAATGGACTTTTTTCTTGGTACCAGCAGTTTGAGTTTGTGGCGTATGTGTATTTCGTTGCCCTTGTGCCCATGTAAAAAGGGGAGATTTTAGATAGGATGGTGTTATTTATTTTGGAATGTTATTGCTTGTATTCTTTCTGCTTTACGCTTGCAACTTACAGTTTCCTGTGCTGGATTTCAGGGTGTATTAACATTCGTAGATGGCTGCTTTCCAGGGAAGTTTGTCAGCACTTGCTTTGGGCACAAACTGTGTGGATCTTCTCATCTTGCTGAGCTGAAACCACAAACCCAGTTGTGATGAAAGATAAACAGGAGATACTGAGTTACCATCAACAGAAAAGTTCAGCATGTAGAACAACCCGAGTTCTTGTTTTGGGGTTTGGGACAAGTTTAGTTTGAGAAGCATCTCTGTGATTTTGTGACGGTTTCCTTTTGGGGGTTAACCTGCGCTGTTTGTTCCTGGTTTGCTGGGTCTCCTCCTGCCCTCAGCCGAGCTTTCGGAGCTCTGTTAGGTTACAGGTGACTGCAGAGCTCCAGCCCAGTGCTTGCTGTAGCTGGCCAAGAGGTTGGTCGGGATTTCAGTCTGGCTCTTCCCTTGTTCTGATGTCAGCAAATACATTCCACTCTCCTGAACTTGAAAAAAGTGTTTTACATGTGTTTACTTTGCATCATTTCACTCGAAAGCCTGTTAAGTACCTGGAATAACAGCGTTCCCTATGTTTTGAGTTGTCTACAGCTACAATGGAGCTGCATCTAACTGTTTGCATGCGCTGTGCAGAACAAATTACTGCGAGTAAAAGTGTTTGAAGTTCCCCAGTTCCTTTAGTTGTACAGGCAGAGCTGACAGTCAGTTCTGTTCATGTGTTTACCGAGTGTTCACACAGTGCTGAAACAGTTTCACTGGTACTCGCGGTGCTGATTAAAGCTGAATCCTGGTGCTGGCTTGGCCTGTATCTGTATGACTGTTTTCCCATATTCAGAATAATCCAGATATTGTGTCTGTCGTGATTTTTGGGTGATTTGCGCTTATCCTTTCAGGGGACAGCCTGGCTGTAGTGAGCAGTAGCAATGTTTGGTTTAGAGATGTTTATATTTCATAAGCTCAGGTGTCTCGAGGGCCACTCTTGTATGTATTTGTATCAGTCCTCTTGGTGTAGTGAGGCTGGTCCAGCTGACCGAAACTTCATGGCATGGCCATTTAGAATTTAAATACACTTTTATTGTGTATATATATGTAGGTAAGTGTAGTTGGAAACACCTTTCAGATGCACACCGGGTTAACAGTGAAGAAGGGGTGCAGTGGTGAAAGCTCTAAGATGTGAGGTAGTTTCTTTTTCCCTTGTGTAATGTTTTCCAAATAACGATACTGCAAGTTTAGTAAATATTCCCAGGCCATTTAAAAGCTGAAGTGATGGAACTGATGCAGTAAAAACATGAGGAGCTGCGGCTGCCAGGCATAACTTGGAGTGGTTTTCTTACCTGTAGGGTTCCAGTTTGCCTGGATTAGCCATTCTGATGCTGTTGCGAGATGTGTCATCATGTGTCCTTCATGGCAGGGAGCTCCAGGAACACAGAAGGGCTTTCCAGATGCTAAGAAAACAGGAAAATACATGTTTACACACACACAATTACTTTGTATGGCTAATGTGTTTTGTTGGATTTTTCAAGAATGAGAATGTGGATTGCTGTCTATGGAGGAATGTGTTTAGAGCAAACACACTTTGGATTTATGTCAAACTGAGTTCCTCATTTCTCTAAAAAAAGGGTAAATGATAAAATGTGTGTGGCAGGATGTGTATATATATTTATATTAAGCTTGAGAGCAATGGATCAATAGAAGTGTGGGGGGAATGTAGGTATCATGTTCAGACACCATTACAGATGTCTTCAGCAATGCAAATTTATTTCTGTCATTGGTTTGTTTTGGGTTTTCTTGTGGAATTCTGAAATCTGGCCCTTCGATAATTAATTAGAAAATTATTAAAAAATATGCATCTTAATAGATGTGGCATAGTTTCATCTTGCCACTGATGCTGTGCTGAAGTGTGAAGCCGTACTGTCCTGTTAATTGCTCACTGTGTGCAGAGGGAGCACAGCTGGACACATCTGTCTGTGTGTTTGGGCACTTTGCTCACTCACCTGTGTGTCAATCGAGGAAGTTTCAAAGTCAGGCTTTTTGCTTTCTGCTTCTGATGCTCTGTGTTGATGTGGATGGTTTGCTGCTGTGTGTGTGTACAGACTGATGGATTGTATTTGTGTCACGGTGACATGGCAAGATTGTGAAACTGAAGTTCATAAAGGCCCAGGCTGTTGGATTCTCAGGTGGAAAGAGCGAACCTTGGTCAGGAGTTTGCACTGCTGCCAACGGAGCCTCCATGGCCGAACTCATCGCTCAGCGGACTCTGCTCGGGGGGCTCTGGGCTGCCACCAGGGGAGGTGCCGGTGCCACTCCCCGTCCCTGCCTGCTCGGAGCCGGCCGTGGCACGGCTTTGCCTGTGGGGCTGCGTGTGTCCCACTGAGCGGGTGCAGCCGTGGGCGTGCCAAACCCAGCGCGGCACCGAGGGGCACCCTGCCAGGGCACTGAGCACTGCTCTTCATTTTGAACTCTTGCCTGATTGTTACATGGTTTGGTTTTTGTAATTAAAAAATAATCTTTGTAGAATGGAATGTGGCCTTCTCCGACGTATTCCTTTGAAAAATGGATGGCTTTGAAGAGATCTGTTTTAAATAGGTTGTCGTATAAATAATTTCAATCATGATATTCTGTTGTTTTATGAACATCTCTAATTAAATTTAAGATAACTTCTCAGGGAATACTACCATATTATTTATTCTGACAGCCGAAGGAATAAGGATGTTGCACCAGTCTTGAATGCTTGCTACTCTGAAGTGTTTCACACTTGTTTTCCTGATGAGAGAGGTTCCAGGACTGTGTTAATTGCCTCATTCAAATTCTGGATAAGTATTTTTGGTTTTTCAGGGAGCATATCTTAACATAAGCATAAAGTAATTCTGAGGGGTTTGTAATCTGGTATCACTGGAAACTGTCTTTGGAGATAAATCAGCACAGTGCCTGGAGCTGGCAAAACCGGTTGTCTGATTTTAACCAAAATGAAGTGCATTGGGTGACCATTTCCTGGTGACAAGCCCAGGTGGCAAATTGTAGCTGGAAAGATATTGCCCAGGTAACAGGCTAAAGCTCAGTCACCAGGGCTTCTCTTATAATGTAATTTATATATATATGTGTGTGTGTGTACACACAGACCTTTCTGGTTTCATGTGTTTTGTGTGTTTTTATGTACAGTTTTTTTTCTGTCTGGAGGAGGGTAAAGGGAGAGCCTTGAAAAGTCCTTCCCTGCTCTTATCAGCACAGCAGCCTCAGCTGCCCTCCTTGGATCCCCTGCCAGGGTTGCTATCATCTTCTGATCAAATATTAATGTGTGATTCTCTGCTTGCTCACTAATCCAAAGCCAATTAATATTATCTGTCAATTATTTACAGATCCTGAGGTGCGGAGGCAATTCCCAGAGGGCTACAGTGACCAGGTTTGGAATGCGTAATTAATTTTTTACATGACAAAATTTATTTCAGGGTTGTTCAACATATTATTGCTGCTCTTTTTACTGAAAGAGATAAATGCATTCTTAGAAAGAAAAAGAAGCTGTAATTAGAAGCAGAAGGATAAAAACATTTTTACATTTAAAGCAGAAAACGGAAGAATTTGGATCTCATAAGATTGGTTTACAATCTCGTTTTTACAAGAGAACATGAGAGCGAGAAGGAAAATTGATTAATAAATTTCACTTTTTGCCTTTAGGTGCCAGAGCCGCAGTTCATTTGGCAGAGCTCTCTGCATTGTCTGAGGTTTATAGCTGTGTTTAACTGGGCACCTGGCACTACAGCACATTTTTTAAATTCTTGCCTGATCATGCAGTCTCTAGTCTGCTGCAGAAAGATGGTATAAACCCCAAATGTGTGGGTAGAACACACAAGGATTTATCATTCGCTTTAAACACGGGCTGAATTAGGAATTTTTCACAGGATCTCTGCCTGACTCGGGAATTCACAGCTCCAAATTGGCTTGTCCTGGCCTGTGCCAGCGGGAGCGGACTGGGCAGAGCTCGGGGCGGGGATGGTTCTGGGGTCACTGGGGAGCACTGGGGTCCCAGTGCCGGGCTCAGTGCTGGGCTGCGCTCCTGCACCCCAGTGCTGGGGAGTGCTGGAGCTGTGGCAGGGTGCAGCTGTAATGGAGTAATAAATTTGGCCTCAATGAGTCTCTGATATTGGGCGATACCAGGCTGGGGTCAGCACAGCTATTTTAGATCCTTTCCCTCTAATTATGTTTTCACACAACATGAAATTCTGTGGCATTTAGAGTAAAGCATTTAACAAATTGTTAGCTGCGCTGGCTCACCAGGGCCAAGACAAATGGTTTCATATTTGGCTGTAATCACTCTGTGCACTGGGGCCTTGACCAGGCCTTCTGGGTGGTTTTGCAGTAACAGTATTTTTTTCAAAGCACCTATTGAACTACCTGAGTGCTTTTCACTGTAGTTCATTGTAAGGACTTGCTGTACACATGGAGTGCAGCATGGAACTGAGCCTTTTGGAGGACTGCATCCTTCCTGCCACTGTAGGTGTGTCAGTTGTTAACAAACAGCTCTCTGGGTTGGGATTTCCGTGAGGACAAACCGCTGTCAGCAGCGTTGTGTCCCGGGTTAGTCAGGAGAGAGCGGATGGTCCTTCAGAGCCGGGACGGTCACTCGTGTCCAGGACCGAGGTGTTACAGGACAGGCTTGTAACACAATTGACTTTATACAATTCTGAACATCCCCTTTCTTCTGCTGGAAACGGTGAGACGTGTGTAATATTGCTGTGAATGTGCAAGACTGAGTGAAACTCAGAGGAGCCACAGGCTCGTAAAAATTCGTAAGATGTTCACCCAGTTCTGGTCAGAATTTCCAATCACTGATGTCAGACCCCCCGAAATACACAGAGCTGTGGTTGTGTGGTTGTGGGGTGGGCTTTGACCTTGTCAGATATTTTGCACATGCAAACTTACAGGGAAAGCAAAAGAAACGAGACTGAACTGCTCAGATTTGAGATTTCAAAGTCGTTTTTCCTGTTGATGCACAGAAGGAATATTTTCTGATCCTGGTAGCTGGACGTTCTTAAAGAGGAGAACATGTCCAGAGCTGACAGATTTCGATTTGAAAAATCACTTTCTTGTGAACATTCAGGTAAGCCAGAGAGGGAGAGCTACATCCACGTTTGTCCTTATTGATTTGGAGCTCTGAGAATACATAGGTTGCAAATCAGTCAGGTTTATTTCTTAAAACTTCTGGTTTATTATTCTTTGGAAAGAAAAAGCTGTAGAAGTGCCAAGTCACTGCAGATGAAGATCCATGGTAAAACCCCTTGATTTCTCTGTGTGTATTCTGCATGCAAAGGAGAGAGATGATCTGCATGTTAGTGCAGGCAAAAATTGTTTCTAGCAATCAAACATTTATGATTTAATCCAGAAGGAATATTTGAGTTAAATCAACACAAGGTAAAGCACTTATTAGTAAGAAAGAAAAAAAGGAAAAACACCTCAAGTTTTTTTTTATTCATCTAAACTCTCAGTGCTTGTTTTTACATACACTGTATTTCCCATGTACCAGCACATCTGATCAGAGACCCTCGCTGCTGCTAGATGTTTTATTCTGTGTGTTCTTTGTACCTTACAGTAAAAGAATCTGTCACAAATTATTGTGCCTCACTGCTTTAGAAACTGAGAAAAAAGGGAGGTTAGATTGACATCTGTGACTGAATAATGATGACCAGCCTTTTGGCTCCCCTTGAGCCACAAAGCCAGCATTGCCTTTAGAGAGGAAAAAGGAGTAAGAAGAAAGGGGAGGGATAAAAGAGAGTTACAAATCTGTGGTCCCGGAGATGTATTACTGTTGGGCCAGTTGTCTGCGTGGTATGATAATCCATTTTGATCTTCTGTCTTAATTGTCTGCTAAAGACAAATGGGCAGTAAAAGTTCATCAGTTTCATCTTTTGCTTCTCATTTAGAGACAGAATAAATGATCCATGGCTACAGAAGAAACCTTTCTTTCTGACACGGAAGTAATGCAGACCCAACACGTTTTATTAAAATATTTCTCCCTCATTATTTCAGTCCTCTCAGCTCTGATAGATCTTACTGTTTCATGAAAAATGTAATCTGAAATGTAAATAAGGGGTTTGATACAAAGTCAGGAAGTAATGAGCAGGCCAGCCACATTGCAGGAATTTTGATTGTAATTACTGACAAAGTGAATTCCGCGTGTCCCGATTTTTTTCCCTCAAGTTGTCTTTGACATGTTCAGACCACAATGACATCTACGGTTTAAATCTGTTAAATAACTGTATAAGGGAATATTTTATAGAAAATGTCATGGACAAGGTAACTGAGGAGCCTTACCAAGGGGAGAAAATGCTAATGATTGCTCCAGGCCACTTGAAATGGGTAAAATGGGGCTTTTTTGAATGGCAGGAGGGGCGCTGCAGTAGTCTTGAGATACATTTTTAAATAGGAGAGTGCTTTAACTTGTTGGGCTGTTTTATAATAGCTTTTAAGAATAAAATGTGTATGCATGTGTTTGTGGTTTTACCTAGCATGAAATCAGTAATTGTTGGTATTATAAGCAACAGTTTTCCAGCGCTGGATTTTTAGCATGACCTCAGAATTTAAACCAGATGAGAACTCTTAGTTTTAATTTATAAAATGCAGTCACTGTAGATAGAAGTATCCTTTCAAAAGCCAGAAAAAGCCGTCTGTATCGCTGTATTTTCTGGTTTGGCTTGCTAATAAAAAGTTAGTGATGGAGTTAATTATTTGTAGGTGGAATCCTGTGCTATTGGGATGTTGTAAACACCATCCATGGGCAGGTCACCGTGTGAATTTTGGCTCCCAGATGAATCCCAGGATTAATCTTCACTCCTGGGTTAATTTAAATACAAAGAAGTTTGCGGCAGAGATACAAACTTCCATCAGGAACAATACAGAAAATAGTTGTTGTATAAATATATAGAGATAGGAAATATCAAAACAATCAATGGAAAATGTAGGAGGAATTACACAACCTTGTAAAATGCAGTATATTTCAAAATATTTTTTTTCTTTTGAGTAGTGCATCTTTTGGTTCCTGACTGTTTTAATCTTTATAGCTCATCTGAAAAGGCAGGGAAAATGCTGTGGTGCTGGTTGCCGTTTGTGAGCCGCTCAGTGGTATGATGGCTTGTCTGTAATTTGATGAACTATTGTATGTTCAGTTAATTACTCCAGGAATGACTGAGGTATGCGTGCTTGCAAGCTGGTACTTATGCAGATTGCTACTTCTATTCTGCCGGTAATTTTTCTTTCCACTGGCATTGAAACAGAGTTTATAACGAAACCAACAATCTTTATACATTTATAGATAAACTATAAAACTTTTATGGCGGTCTTTATATAGAAGCTAATGGTCTTTCTCGTGCAGAGCCTATGAGCATTGTGCAAACATTGCACACGGGGAAAAATAAAAAGCACTTTCTTTGTGTCATTGAGAGTTGTGTGATTGGAGAGTAGTTACACAGTGCTGGCCACTAATGGAGCATAAACCCCCCGTCTTGGGAAGTCTGTGTGCACCGGGGGGACCGAGCTGCTTGAACAGGGGTGATTATAATCCAATCGGAGATTTCTGAATTGCGCATAATGTTCTGAGCATAAACTTCTTACCTTGCAGGTTGCACGCACAGTATGATAAAACTGCCTTAAGAGGAGTTTAAGATAACAGCTGTCCTTTCAGGAGCAGAGGAAGAAGTTGCGTGGGAAAAGCTGAGCGATTAGTTGTTTAGAAACTGTACAGAAGTGGTTCCGGTGGTGTGAAAGCCACTTTGTACTGAACCAAGGCAGTGTAAATAGTAAATATATGGAGCATTTGATACTCTGGGTTGTGGCAGCAGAACAGGCCTTGAAAGCCAGAGTGACCGCTCGTCTGTGGTGCGGAGGAACCCATGGAACACATCCTGGGGCACCAGGGCAGGGGCAGGAGAGCACTGTGGGTTTGGGACCTGCTGGAGCTGGCAGAGGTGACAAACACTGATTGGGACCTTCAAAGGCATTGTCTCCCTGTGACCATAAAAGGTAACTATACCTAAAAAGGCTTTGTTTACCTGTTCCCATGAAAGGCAATGCTGTGACACAGAGTGGGTGATTGGGGCACACTGCAGGGCAGAGTTATTTCCTGTCTGTGGGATGGTCGAGAAGGATTTTTCAGTGCGCAATGAACGGCTCTGCACAGCCCCAGCTTGGGAAGGCCGGGACCCCTCTCAATCACCTCACTCGGTCTGTACAGAGCTCTCAGCCGGCCTTTGAAGAGGGATCCCAGTAAAGCAGGAGGGTGAAGCAGCGCAGGTGTGCCCGTGGCCCTGGACAGGGAGCGCTGTCAGCCGGGGGTAAAACAGCAGCGAGGAGGGCACCTCTGGGGGAGGCAGTGGCCTGGGACGGCGTCCCTGGAGCAGGTGAGGAGCTCCCAGTGTCCTCGGGTGCAGCTGGGACAGCAGCTCCTTCACTGGAGTTTTCCAGGCACCACAGTGGTGAGGACAGAGGTGATGGACAGGACCAAACCATGGGCTTTGGCTATAGAACTGAGTGCTTCCTGAATTCAGAGTGTTTTTCCAGACCAGATGTATTTCCATTAATTTAGGAAAGTGAAGAAAAGTCCTGATTTATTCTTCCTTTGCTCTGTCTTAAGCATCTTTGTCATAAGGTAAAAGTTGTATTTTCATTGCCTGTTCTTTAGACCAGGTAGCTGAGAGGTCAGTTTTTCTTATGTATTTCTATTTATGCCTTTTATGTGCCTCTCTGGTATCATTTAATTAGAATAAAAAATGCAGAACCTCTTCAAGCCCAAAGTCTTTGTGTCTAGCAGGATATGGATCCATGTTCCAGGTGCTTTGCAGGGCCTTTGTGCCATGGCAGCCCTGGAGAAGGCACAGCAAAGGTGATTTGCATCCTAGCAGAACCTTTGTCGTAGTCTGTTCATCCAAGCTCCATTTGAAAACTGAAGTTAGCAATTCTGAGACTGACAGGTTAGTTCACCTAACCACGGGGTTAGGTTATCCCTGATTTCCATGGGGAGAAAATTCAGCCAGGGTATGTATTTGGCTGCCTGAGAGAAGATCTGCTTTCAGTGATCCATCAGGTCTGCTCAGATGTTCATGTAGCACTGTAGCGTTCAATATTTCTGTCTTATTTTGTGTGTTATTTTACTCCTGTTTGGTGATGGGCTGCAAAAATCATCGCAGGAGGCGTGAGCAGAGCAAAATCAGCCTGTGTGAGTGTTCCTGAGAGAAGTTAGTCCTGAAGTCTGAGCCATGCCGAGTGAGAAAATACCCAGAACTGGGGGTTTTTGTCTTTAAGCTGGTGGGCGAAGTGGCAGCTGCACGTCATCCTGTCTGGGAGAGGGCTGAGGGGGCAGTGTTGGTTTTCCTGTTTGTGCATCATTGACAGCATTAATTGAACAAATATCACTGATGATATCTGTGTCTCTGAAGTCCTGGTGCAGGGCAGGAGCGGTACAAGTGCAGAAAGCAAACAGTAATTACCTGGCAATTAATGTTGTGAAGGAGCTCAGGAGGTTGCTTGATTTTGGCCTGAGAATACCCGAGGCAGTGTTGGACTCTGAAAACCACGTCAAAAGCCAGTGTCCAGAAGTCAGGAGAATTCTGAATAGAAATAGAGGAATAACTGGGTTCAACTGCGAGGAAGTGTGTCCAAGCCACTTTCTAAACAATTTCAGTTCTCTTTCATGTAAAATTTGAATCAGTACTGGAAGTTTGCTAAACACAATTTGATTTTACCACAGATGATTCAGTGAGTGCAAATATTACTGGCTACAGTCCTATGGCCTTTGTTATACAAGAGGTCAGGCTAGATGATCATAATGGTCCCTTCTGGTCTTAAAAGTCTGTGAATATATGAATAATTTAAAACCTGTCCTGCCAACCCTTACTCGTTGAGGTGACCATATTAAAATCCTGTGGGACTGCTCGTGTGAGTAAAGGTTGTGGGATCAGGCCTAGAGCGAGTAATCATTACCACTTATGTTTAAATTTATTGATAAAGGTCTAAAATATTCACTGCAAGTAAAGCTGGGTTTCTTTAACATGGGAGATGCTTCAGCAGCATTATTCTACTTGGGTTTGTTGAGCCAGTCAGTAGCAAATAATTTTGGACGTTGTCTTGTACCAGGCTCCTGAACCATTCAGTTCTACAGTGGTGCTGTTGCCCAGTTCATAAACGATTTCAAAATTCGTGTTTAGAGACTTGATATGTAGGAAGCATCTTTGTTTTGTTTAAAAACAATATAGAATAACATTCAGGTCCTGCCAGTGGGAGCATGGGCGTGTTAGAGTCCAGGCAGCTCATCTCATCTCCCTGCACGCAGAGCTCCTCCTCGCTCTGCTGCTGCCGGCGGTGTTTGCGTGGCCGGGAATTGGGAAGCGCTGGCCCTCGCAAAGGAGGATTTGGTGGTGGTTGGTAGATGACACCCATGGGCATCCACATTCCTGTGTGCCGGGACAGCAGCGTGGAACTGGGGCCCTGTCACAGGGACAGGCTGGACATTGCCCTGTGTTTAACCAGGGAAGGCCAAAGTTCTTTGCTTTGCTCTTGGAAAACCTCAGATTCTCAGTTTGGTCGTCTTTGGTCAGACCAGCTTTCCTTTCTTCAAGTAAAAAACACTTTCCAGGGCCAATGAGTATTTTTATAGCTCTCTGGGTTTTGGCCACAATTCTCTCTAGTATATTCTCGTATTTGGAAATCCACAAGTTGTGGAAATACTGGTAAATTTGGAAAACTTTATCCTCTTATAACCTTCAGTTGTCTGAGGTGATCACTGACTGTCTCATCTCTGCAAACCATGTTAGAAAAGTTCTTCTTGCGCTGTGGGCAGGAGTGTCCTCATCATACTCATGGTTTTTATCTTCGTGCTTTAGGGAATTCTCCAACAGGCGCGGTGGGAAATAGGAGCCTGAGGAACAGGGCCGTGGGAAGTTCCAAAGTTGGTCAGCTGTTGCCCCCTTTGGGATGGTTGTTCAGTTTTGTTGCACTTGCTCCCTGCAGAAGGCAGCTCTTACCTGGGTGAGGGAGGTGTGAAATACCTTCATTAGCGGCAGCTCAGGATGGTTCCTCAGCAGCGAGGAGCACCCTGAGCCCCGGGACACCCGTGGGACGGCAGATCCAGGGATTGTTCCATGGACACTGAGGGCTGCCTCCTTGGCAGTCAGGTTTGATTTTAGGTAACAACTCTCAAAGTGTTGTTCTGTTTCCTTCTGAGTGCGCTGGCTCCGATGGAACTGCTTCCCTCAGTGCTTGTCAGGAGTTGGGTGTTTGCTCAGTTGTTGGTTTGGGTTCCTGGTCTGTAGCTTATTCCTGCTGAGGGTGTCTGATGGGGGATTTGTGGGATGGAATGACAAAGGGAATTCAGGGTTCTCTTTAGTAACCAGTGCAGGAAGAAACTGAAGTCTAATGTTAATCTCTCACAGTTTTTAAAGCTTTGAATTTCTATAAAAGATCTTTTCAGTGAAATGACTTAATTTTGCAGTGAGAGAAGTAGAATTTCTGCAATATGGCAGAAAAGTGATTCCAGAGGCCTCCTGTGCACAGAGGCAGAGGTTGGTGACCAATCCTTACCTTGTCCTCTTGAGCACAAAATTCTGCTCTTGGCTTTAAAGTGTTCCAGCATAGCAAGCTTCTGCACATCCTTTCTCTTGAGCAAGAGATAGGAGTTGATTTTCAATGATATTTACTATTTGTTGAATTAAGTTGTTTGTTTATTTCTTTCTCTTTTTCTCTCTCCCTTTTTTTTTTTTTTCTGGTTGTTTGTTTATAACATCCTAGAGATTAATTTTTCCTTTAATTCAGTTTCCCATCTGTTGTGCCTGGATGTGGCAGAAGTGTATATGAAAATTTGCACCCAGCTAGAAGAGATTACAATCTTTAGAAAAGTCAAAACTGTTTGTGATTTCTTTTCCTACCTCATGAAAAATGAATCTCCTATTGGGGCTGAACTACAGTGCAGATTTACAGAAGTGTAACATAGTCACATGGGCAGGATTTGATTTTAGGTTTTAATTTCGGCTTGGAGCTCTGGCCCTTCTCTTTTGACGTATTTTATTTGTGTGAATGATTTCCTGTGATTTGAGTTATCTGATTATAGCAAAGATCAGATCTGGTTGTGTGCATGCCTGAAGATCTGGTTGGAATTGTGCTGTCCTGGTAGTGTCCTGTGATGCTAAAGTTTGTGGTTGCTGACCAGAGCTCGTTTCGGGTGGTGTGGCGGACGCTGCTCCCGAGGATTTCCTGGCCTGTTCCGGGGCGGCTGCGCGCTGGACGGGGCGGTGGGATCAGCAGAGCCTCACCCTGCCCCGGTGTGTAAACAGCATTTCTCTCCTGCCCGCCGTGTTAACTCTCCGCGCAGACCTTTAGCGGTGCTTCTTCAATAATTTGTTTAAACTATGCAGTACAGATTCCTTATTTTAGCACTAAGACTTACAAAGGCTTCTTTTAGCAGCCTTTAATTTTGTACTTATGTATGTGACATAGCCCGTGGCTGTGATCTCTGCTGTGAATCCGCAGTTGTTTGGGGATGAAAGCAGAAGGCAGCTGGAAACTCAGTAGCTACATCTAGCTGTCTACCTAGAGAAGGCCTTGATTTCAAGTTTATCTAAACAAGCTCGACTAATCCCAACTATCTGGGGGGATCCACTGTCAAAACAAGCAGCATGGCCCTAAGGCAAACACAACCATACAGAAATGAAGGCTGGGACTTCCAATACTCCGATGACTGCATACTGGAGGCTTTTTTTCCTGAAAAGAGAGTAAGAGAGGTGCAATTTGCATAATGCCTTTTCATCAGGAACTTTTGGAAAGCTGACAGAGGTCCAGCTTATAGCGCTGTAGCCACAATACAGAGTCTATAGGAGAATCCTTGAATGACCTGACCATATTGAAAGAAAAAATGAAAGCATCGAAGTATAGCCAAGTGAGTGTGGAAAAGAGGGCTGGTGCATTGTCTAACATCTGCTCTACTTCTCGTTAGTTTTGTTCTTCGGTATTCTATGTGGACTTTGGAGAAACCTAAGACAGCCTAACATGAATCCTATAATCTTCCTTCTGAATATTTATGTAGTGTGCCAGCCTCTAAGCTGTCCTTTGCATCTTCCTACTTCCCCCTCATTTTCATGCTCTCAAATGAGGCCAACATTTCAAAAGCTAAATAAATGTTTGTGAATGTTTATAAAAGATTTGCATAAATTTGTCCTTGTTTGACAAAGATCACTTTTTTCTTATGCCAGTTCTGAAATATTTTAAAGGTTTCAGTGCTTGTCTTGACAACAAAGTCCTGCCTCAGAGAACAATGATTGCTGATTAAGTGGGTATGTGCTCGGAGCTGAATAGGGCGATGGAGACGGCGGCTGAAAGGGCCACTCATCTTAAGCCAGAATTATAATATTTAACAAATGCTCACCAAAGGGTGGATTTAAAGCTTTGGTGCAGTGTACCTGTGCAGCTGACTTAGGGGCTGAGCACGATGTGATTATCTGTTCACACCTAATTTCTGCTAAATCTGCAAGTGAAAATGCTCCTGCTTTTGGTCACTAAATGTTTAAAATACATTTAATTGAATCGGTGTTCCAGCTCTGATATTGACACCTTTACCAATTGATCACTGGTTATGCACGTAATTGGACCTGGGTTTTTTAATGCCTGTTAGTATAATTCTTCAATTCTTTGTGATTTGAGACTGGAACAATTATCCAACAGTACAACAGTAGCTGTGGATTTTTTTTCAGCTAAAATCTATTTCTCTTAGAATAAAACTGAATCTCTGCTTTTACTGAGGGGGTTTTAAAGACATTTGTTGAGGATATCTCTTTGAAAAACTGCTTAAATATTTAGTTCAGCTTTACTTTCAGATTTTTTTTTTTCTACTGGAGAAGAGTAATAGTCGTTCCTGTTCTTTTGTTCTATGAGTTGAGAGGTTGAAGTTGTCATTAAGGCAAAAACTAGAGCTACTTCTCTGACACAGTTTTATCACATCTGCTAGGCCTGTGTCCCAGGAGGAGCTGAGCAGAGCCCGGAATTCAGCCTAGGCCCATTATCTGCTGTTTTTGCGTGTGTTGTAAAAGGAGTGAGACCTCAGGGAGGCTTGGAGCCTCCTCCCGTGTAATGTCCAAATCAGATTTGAAGGACTGGTGGCAGGAAAGCTTTGGCCTTGGGGTGTGAATTCTAAGAAACAGAGTCACAATTAGGTTTAAAAAATTCAGGGATTTTGAGCTTTATCTTGAAATATGTTTTTAGTAATGCGAGGAGAAAAGTTGCCCATCTGTGCACATATTTTGTACGTTTAAAATATTTAAATGCTAGCAGGCCTCAATATGCTTAGGAAATGTTATTTATCTCCTGCTCTTCCTGTTTCCAGGATTGTGGAGATGCGTGTTGGGGTTTTTTTGTTTGTTTGTTTTTTTAAAACAGCGTTTTCCTGAGAACAATCAGTTACCTTCAATGAAATGATGTTATTTTGTATGGCCCTGTTCCCCTGCTGACCCTCAGGCAGGGACAGGCGACTTCGGTAGAAAAACCCTCCCCTAATTCAAGCTTTAGAATTGCTCAGAAAGAGCTGATGGATTTCTGGAACACGAAGCAAATGGATATTCCAGTGCTGTAAAGTTCCATTGGAAAACCCGTAGAATTAGAGAAATAGAGCTAAAACCAAATTCAGACAATTTAAAGTAATTCTGTTAAGCAAATTGTGTCCTGATTTTTTGGGGCGTAGATCATTCTTTTAAAGAACTGGTTAAAATTGTTTCTTAAAATATTTTGTCCATTACAAAATTCAGTAATGCTCAGTACTGCTATAAGGTGTAAAAAGATTTTATTGCAAAATCAATGCAATATAAAATTTGACATAAATATTTTAAGCAAGCAATGATTTTTTTAAAAAGAATCTGTGTTGTATCAGTTTTCTCAACACCAGAAAAACCTTTAGAACTTGGAGAAGTCTTGGGTTTAGGTTTATTGTTTGCTTTCTCTGCTTGGTCACCTTGCACAGTCTCAGTGTTTTGTTGTGGCTCTGTGACGCTGGCCCCAGTGCAGGGTCCTCACTCTGGAATTTGGGAATTGGTTTTTCTAAGCTGCTGGCGTTGAAATGCTTCTCCTGATTTTTAACTACAAATTGCACCATTTGTCCATTGGTGAGAATGCTCTGTAATCGTAACTTTGGGGAAATTTCATGTGAGATAATATAAACCAGCACTAATAATAAATGCAAATTTAAATTCTCAGAACACGAGATGGACGATCCCTGTTTGTCACTCAGAGCTGTGGTCACGTTAGGGGTTGGATTTTCTGTGCTGGCATTGCTTTCTTATATTTATGTTCTGTAAGTAAAAGTTTGAGTAGTTGCTTTGTGAAATGTGTGAAGTTATCAAATTGTTCCTGAGGTGTTTATTGGGGTGCAGAAAGCTGTTCCTTTTCAGGAGAACGTCTGTGACCAGCCCTGCACAGCCAACAGGATCGCTGGTGTTCTGGATGGTTCTGTGCCTCCAGATTTAAACAGAATTGTTGTCAGGTTTAAGTTGGTTATTTGGGTGCACACACAACTTTTTTGAATTCTTAAACCTGTTGTTCCCTTGCAGTGGTTCATTTAATTAATCATTAGCTTAAAATTATTCAAATAGATGAATTAAATATAAGAGCAGTTTACAATTCTCTGGGTATAGGGGAGATTAATGTACAACCCAAATTTAATTGGATAATATTTTGCTTCAGTTAATGTCTTAGTGCTTTTTAATGCTATATGAACATTTCTGTGGTGTTTGGATTTGATGTTGCTTCTGAGGAGCAATAAAGGCGTCAGCAGTGGCTCACTGCTCAGGTGGGGCTGAGTTCCCCGTGCTCACAGCCCCTGAGCCCCCCAGGCTGGGTGCGTTTCTCTCCTGGCCCCTCCAGTTTCTCCTCCACCCTTCCTCAGTCTGTCGATGTTCTTGGAACTCTCTTGCTGTCCCTCCGTGGCAGAGGGAGCGTTTCCGGCTGGTTTTGGGTTCAGATGGCCTTTCAAGCTGGGTAAAATGAGCAGTGTTTGCATTCCCACCCTCTGTGTGTGGAGTTTCACTTGCAGCAGCCTCAGCTGCACTTTGCCTCTGCTCTAAGGGCAGGGCAATGAAACAGCAGCCACCTTTCCTCCTGGAGCCATCTCTCTGTGGAAAACTCCTCTCACTGGCCCTGCTCCATTCTCTTGTAACAATCCCTGTGGGGTTCTGGGGTTCCTTCCTTGCCCCCTCCCCTCCGGGATCCACAGCTAAGGGTCCAGTCTCTGCTCTGGGTGGTCTTTCCAACTTCATCCAGGTTTTCCTCAGGTTTTCCATTGCAGGTTCCCAACCTGTTGGTTTGTGTGGAGTGTTGTTTCCCTGCTCTGGCTCATATTAAGTCGCATGCCTTAATCATTCATCATTTTCCACACCTCTCCCTGTATTTTAATTTCTTTTCTGTCCAACTTCTCCCTACTCTTCTTGTTCCCATTTGCGTCTCTGTTGTCTCGTGCGCCTCTCCAGGAGCAGCAGCCCCTTCTCCAGCCCAGCCCTTTGCACATCGTGTGTCAGTGCAGTTTGATTTAATTGCAGCTGCACATGGGATGTTTGTTAGTGATGTTCATTTGAGCACAAGTGAAGCAACCCACTGTATTTAGGAGAATCTGAAGTTGTTCTGTTGATTTGGAAGTGGGAGCATACGGTGGAGGGTTTAAAAATAAAAAAGACTTCAGCTGGAGCTTGCATATTAAATTCACAAGTGAATGTGCACATTTTGTCAGCATTGTTGAGCTTCCTTTGCTGTTGGGCCGCAGCGGGGAGGTGTTTGGGCCACGAGCCCGGGGTGTGCTGCGTGTGTTTCCCAGCCTCTCTCCAGCCTGTCCCGCGGGTGGGAAAGCCCTGCGAGCCGCCTCGCCTCCCGAGGTGCCTGCCACACAAAAGGGCTGAGCACGGCGCTCCTGCCTCATTTATTTTGAAAACTTTGCTGCTGAAACCAAACTTAATCAATGAGCTGTGTGTTGTCTCCGATAAGTTATGTACTGGCTCTATTGATTGGGAAGGATTTTCGAAAGCCCGTGTGGGGTTTCTAATGTCAGCAGCGTTTGGATGATGAGAGGAGCTGGAGGCTGGGGACGGGGAGCCAGGTGGTGCCTGTCCTGCAGCCCCCGGTGCCGCGGCTGCGCCGCATCCCCCGGGACCCGCTTCGTGCCCTGCACTTTGCCTCCCGTGACTGGCTGCTGGAGATGCACTTTCTGCTCATTAAAATGTTAAAAATCAAACTGCATCTAAGAAGATTTGTGGAAATATAAACTTGGGGATTGATCCAGAGAAGGGGCGTGCGATCCCCTGGAGGCCCCGGCGCAGCTCCCGGGTCATTGACGTTGATCAGCTGCCTGGCCTGCACTGCTGGGGGGGTTCTGGGCTGCTTTTTAGGGGCTTTTGCTTTGCGGGCATTTATGTAGGATTTTCTGGAAGAAAATAGGCATAAGGGAATAAAGCAAGGAACAGACTATTGATACTTCCTCTGTGCTTCATGTTGGTTAAAAAAAATAGAATTCTAAGATGCTGACATGGAGTGATTCTAGGTTTTGTTTAGCTATGGTTTTTGTCTGAAATCATAAAGAAATGAGGATTTTTCTAGATCATAAGTGATAGCCCACCTAAAGAAGTTGGGTAGGACGATGTGTATGAGTGATGTAGGTATTGCTTATCTTTCAAACTGAGGCGTATTTAACGAATTTAAAAAAGCAGCATTTTATTTAGAGTAACGAGCTTGCAACTTGAGCAAAAATGAAGTAGTTCTCCAGTAATTGTTTTTCTTACATGCAAAAGATCAGCAGTTTTGCTAATTAAAAACGAATTCTATGTATGGTATTTATATTCTTTTAATAGTTACCGCTGAAAAACAAGTCTGCAGTTAACCTGTGCTGGTCTCAATTGTTTTGGTTGTGAATTGAGCCAGGTGAGAATTGGTGTATAATGAATGGCAAATGATGTCCAATGACGTTGCAAAAGCCGGATAATAATGGCACTGTAAAACCTTATTCGGGAAGAGAAGGCCTCCAGAGCAGCGCAGAGCCAAGATACGGCCTGGTTAAGCGAACATTTAATTTGCTGTGCTTAGGAAGCTGGAAATACCGAGGAACAAGTGCCGAGCAAGTTCTGAGTAATGCTCCTCTGCGGTGACACAGAGCTGATGAGATGCTGAACGCTTTATTGTGTGAATGGTGTTACTTGCAGTTACAGGAATTATTCAAATCGTCAAAATAATGGAGAGAATGTATTATGCCATTTTGAGGTGACTGATGGCTTTATCGTCTAACACTGATTTATTTCAGAATTTTAGGTACTTGTATGGTTTTGTTTCGGGAAAAATAGATAAACAGTCATTATTCTGAGGACAATGTGTATTGATAAGGCCAGTTAAGGGATATACACTTTGCTCTCCTGCAATTATAATTTCATAATTTTGGAATTCTTTGGGGGGTTTGTTTGTTTGTTTGTTTGTTTTTTGACATTTTGCGCTGTAAGATTTCAGTTGTGGCAAAGGACAACTGTGTAAGAGTTAAAATTTGTCAAGATGCAGCTTTTGTGCCTGAGCAGTCGGAATTGTTCAGCTTGTGCAAGTCAGTGGGATTCTGCACCAGGGGGAACCCAATCGTATTAATGAGACCTTTACTATCAGGGCATTATTTTGTATCAAAATAGAGCTTTCTGCAGAGTTTACTCTGCAATCTACATAGCTCCTTCCCAAGTTTCCTGCCGCAATTCAAAGGACGAGACGCCTTTGCTCTACATGGCATTCTTCAATAGATCCTTTCTTGTTCTTTAAAAATAGGAGGTTGTTAAATAATCTATCAATAAACTGTCAAGAAGTCAAAGTTTCCGTATCTGTTTTTGCCTGAAATCCTCAGAAGTTGCCACATTTTAGTTGTCAAGAAAGCTCCAAAGAGGAGCGCGAGCGGTTGAGCCTGAACGCCGGGCTCAGGATGGGCTGTGCTGCTGTGAATTATGCAGGAGGAGCTTGTTCCTGCGAGGGAGTCAATATGGTTTGTGCTTCGCTGCGGAGCTTATTAGATTGATGGAGTTTGTTTGGCTGCGATGGCACCGGGGTTAGAAATAAATGAAGCGAGAAGCATCTATTTAGTTATTGATGATAATTTATTGCTATTGGTCAGAAAAGCGTTGAATTTATCCGAGGGTTCGTTGTTTGTTCGGGGTTCTGAAAGCAGAAATAGAATTTACACTTCAGGACCCGAAAGTGTGAAGGAGAATGAGCAATGAATTGGTTGTAGGAAAGATCTGCAAGCTGAGAGGCCTCTGTGGTGGGCTGTGGGTTACAGAATTCAAATTCTGAAGATCTAATCGTTTATTTTGTCTATGAACACAACTATTTTGGGACTAACACGTTTCTGGGTTTGCCTCCTTAGTGACTGTATTTGTTTAATGTTGTAAAGTTGAAAATGATTAATTTATCTGCTGATCATGTTTTCACTTTTCATATTCATCCTTTTCTTTGCTCTCGCGCTTAAACGCTTTTCCGTTTGTGCTGCTGCTTTGCAGCTTTTATAAAATGGTTTGTAGGTCAAACAATCCATATTAATTTTAATGCACATTATTTTAATCAGTCTTTCAACACTCAGATTTCCTTTTTAATAGCAGTAGGCAACATTAAACATTCCTGCTATGAGACCTATTGGCTTCATCTTTTGTTATTTATCTTGCTGATGTTAGGAAGTGTTCTCTAATCCCCAGACCTCTGTTCCTAGGTAACAGCCAGAGCTGTGCCAGCAGAAGTGGTCCTGCCAGGCCAGGCCCATGTGGGTTGGTGTTATTCACTCCGATCCATATGGTCAGGGTAGGGATCGTCCCCAGAGAGGTGTTAACACTCAACAACCCAACCTCCTCCTCCTCTGTGGAGAATTGCTGGATGGCTCCTGCTGCCTGCCCATGTGTGAATCTTGATTAATTTTTCATTTTTAATGAAGTTTGATCATGTTTATTATTTCACATGATTGACTGCCTGGTACTCCTTCCATGTAATTGATAAAGCCCATATTTCTTCATCTGTCTCTTATTTCTTCAGGGCAAAGTTGTGAAATTGTGTGATGTGGTTAATATTAGATTTATTGGTCCCCGCAGATGTATAAATTATCTCTCTTTTTTTTTTCCTCTCTCTACAGGAAGTTCTACAGACTCTGACCAAGTTTTGTTTCCCCTTCTATGTGGACAGGTATTGTTAGTTTTTCAAACTTTACAAGAAAATAAGCTTGTCAATAAAACCCCTGTAGAAAATAAAAGCCATACTATTCATCGCGTTCTGTCTGTGTGACTGGGACTTAAAGCACCTGAGTGCAAATTATAGTCTTAGAATCACTTTTTCCTGGGGTTTTTATGGGCACCATCAAAAAAAAAAGTTGTTTTAAAAGTGGGAGTTGTTTGGTGGCAGCGCTGTGAGGGCGTTTTGTTTTATTTCTGCACAATGCTTGGATGGAAAGTGCTTGGGTAGGAATTGTCAAACATGCATATTAATATCAAAGCTTTGTCTGCTTATGCATTTTATTTCTTAATTGCCAAAATTTGAGTGGAACAATTAATTAAATGCTTTGCATTTAAAGGCCTCTTGATGTTGCTGGTGCTTTACTTGACAGCTACTTAAGGTGACTTCTGATTTTGGGGGGGAAATTGTGAAGTGAATGTGAGAAGACCTGAGAATATTTAATTCCTGTAATTTAGAAAACTCTAGAACTTTTTCAGTTTTGCTTTTACTGTGAGTTATTTTTGACGGTTTCATGAAAAATACCAGTGTTCATCTCATCTCTGCGCATCATTTAATTGGTCAGAATGAGTTGTGTTCATCAGCTGAGACACAGAATGGTTTGGGTTGAAGGAATCGGCCTTCACTGTGATTAAACTGCTGCAAGCCTTTTTCTCACTTTAGAATTTGGAATCACTTCTTTGCTGCTCATCCTTTTCATTTCCTAAGGGGTTGCAGCAGGGAAATATTCTTACATCTTTCTCATGTATTTGTTTCTACTAGAAATATTTATGCTTTCTGTGTGTAGATTTATTGTACCTAGGGGTTTTGTTTGTTTTGTTGTTTTTGGTTTTCCTCAGCAATATAACATTTTGAAAGATAGAACACTGAAAACCCATATGGGGTGCAAATGAGAACATAATGAAAAGTGATTCCCATTTCTGGATCCACTTGTTTGTCTGAGTATCACAGACTGTCACTGAAAGACTGCGAGCCAGCCAGTTTGAGCAGAAAGGAGACATTGTCACCCAGAACATCCTTACTAATTTCAGATGGGGAATGGACGTCGCACACTGCAGCAGGCAGAGCACACCCCGAGTCAGGGCTGTGGCAGCTGAAGGAGGCTGTGAAACACTCAGGGGCACAGACACTCCACTCTTCCCACATTGATTCAGTTCACATGCCGTGTGGCCAGTGGTCACAATCCCAGGGACTGCCTGGCCGTTCCTTCAGGCACTGGACTCCTTCAGGCACTGCACCAGGAGTTTGCTGCTGCTGTGGAACGAGGCAGAGGGTTCAGCTCCTCTCCGCCTGCAGGAGTGCGGAGCTGCTCCTCGGTCCCACTCCCTGCCAGGACTGTGCCAGGCAGGGCTATGTGAGGAAATCGCGCCTCCTCTCTCCCCTTTCCTCCAGCCCTAACTTCTGGCTGCCCCGTTAGAGCTGAGATCTGGGCTGCTTCCATCCTGTGGGGCTCCAAGCAGCCCTTCTGCCCGTGTGGAAGCAGAGCTGTGACTCTGAAGGGTTGATGCTGCAATCCTGGGAAAAACACTTTGTGTGGTGGGGAGTTTATCCTCCCCTGTGAAGAGCTGGCACCGAAACTCGAGCGAGACCTGCCAGCGAGGTTTGGTCTCTGCAGGTCACAGACGTGCAGGACTCTCTGCGTTTGCTCTGGAGCAGCTCACCAGCTTGTCTGGGGTGTTTAATAAACAAGCTTCTCCCTGCTGCTAATGAAACATGTTTTTTCCCCCTGTTCCATAATTTTAATTGTCAGCTCGAATGCTATTTCTCACACACGCTCTGCTCTCAACCTTGTTAAAATTAAGCATATAATCCCCTTTTAAAACACCATACTAAAATCACCATAGTAACATTACACCCAAGCTTTCCAGATAAAACACACCAGCAGTGAGGGATTTTTGGGTATCCCCAGCAGCTCAGTGTGGTTTATGGAAGCGGTTGCTCTGCTGACATTTAGATTTCAGGAGGATGATAGTACTTACACTGGCTAATTCTCAGACTACTGGAATGCTTTAAATATCTGTCTTTTTGTTCGTCTGCATCACTGCATCTTTTCCTTCCCTGTTTGGAATCCACTGAAGGATTCTTCTTTCTAAACTGGACAGTGACATCTTTCTCATCTGGATCCAGCTTTTATTTCTGCAAGTCTGTTTTTCCTTTGTTTCCTCTAGGCACTGAGTGTGTAATCTCCCACAGAAACTGGTTTTTGCGTGTGGCATCACAGAGGAGAACATTTAAGGCCTGTGACTGTTGGTTAAAAGGCCTTGAATTTACCAGGGTGTTTGTTGCAGTTGGCAGGAGTGACTTGTAAAGCTGCACGTCAGTGCAAGTCAGATTTCTCAGTTCTCAGAAAACCTAAAAAAACCCTAGAACATGACCTGAAATAAGTCTTAATTTCCTATAATTAGAAATATTTTGGGTTATATGAGAGAACATGGGGCTGGTTGCTGGTTGATAGTCAGAACCATTTTCGTTTAAAGATAAACTCATTTTTCGTATCCTCCCACACTTAAAAAATGGGAAAAAACCCCCACAACCCCCCCCACTCCTCCCTCATGAAGCATATTTAAGGTTCTGGAGGGTGCATACTTTTTAGTTAACTTCTC
Source organism: Pomatostomus ruficeps (assembly GCA_013400735.1). NCBI lineage: Eukaryota > Metazoa > Chordata > Aves > Passeriformes > Timaliidae > Pomatostomus > Pomatostomus ruficeps. The sequence goes on along the minus strand of VYZT01056702.1, from coordinate 13,137 downwards.
CCAAGAACTCTGCTGCAAGAGGAAGTGTTACAGGTTCAATGACTTGGATGTGATACTTGACACAGAGTTAGCTCAGCAGTAATTTTCTCTCTTGCTCTGTTTGCAGCCATGCCATTAACCAAGTTGGGCAGAACTTCACGTTTGTGCTCACAGACATTGACAGCAAGCAGAGGTTTGGGTTCTGCCGCTTATCTTCGGGGGCCAAGAGCTGCTTCTGTATCCTGAGGTAGGTCTGTGCTTCGGCCGCCTGCGGGAGCCGCGCTGGGCTCTGCGGTTGCGCCGCAATTACCGTTTCCAGCTGTTGGGAATGATTCCCCTATCTGGTCCTCGAAGTCACTGCTCTTCTGCACAAGTGGTGCAAAATCCCTTGCACTTGGAGTTCCTCTGCAGATAACTGGGTTTGTTTGTAGTCAACGTTCTGGAGTTAACAACGGGGGGAAAAAGCCTCTTTGCAGTAATTTGATATGACATAGCATGATGGCAGCTGTTATCGTTAGCTGTCACAACTGATCTTGTTAAGACATTTTGTGGACATTTGTATATGCAAGTTTTATTAACAAAGCATCTGTTGGTAACTGAGCAATGTCACTGATGCTCTCCGCGGCCCCAGAGTTTGTATGTGTGAGCCTTCCCCTGTCCTGGTGAGGGTTTTGTGAAGTTTGGAGTAACAAAGGCTGTCAGTGGAAGCTGGAACTCCGCATTTCACAGAAGATGGGCCAAGAATCTCTATCAAAGCCGTTTTTGATAACCTCCCACAGCCATGTTGGAACAGAGTCCAGAATTTTGGACAGAAATTTGAAGCGTTCCAGGGGGGACATTGCAAAATGCAAGGTCACCTCTCCTTGCAGGGGGCTGCACATAGCAATGCCGTGGAACGGGAGCTCAATATTTGGAGAAATTGTTGTGAAATCTGCCCAAATTCCCAATGAATTGAGTGGGAGGCAGAGTGGCAGGTGTTTGCTCAGTATCTCCTCTCATCCTGTCTTCCCTGTAGCAGACTCTCCAGCTATTATTAGCTCTGGCAGTCCAGCAGCATGGGCTGCATCCCGCAGGAAGGCAGGAAGGTGTTTCCCAGCTCTTCCCACGGAGCTGCTCCCCTGTGCAGCTGGGTGCTGGTTCCCCGAGTCTCAGGTGGGCACTGGCTGCTTACAGAAGGAAACTTTGCCTGATTAGTGTCAAATTAAAGGAGAAGCTCAGTTTTAAAAAGAAAATCTGAATGAGGAATAGTCTGGGTCCCTTCTTGATCCGTCCTGGATAAGAGTTCTTTGCTGTCAGCTCCCTTATGCTGAGTGAGCGCCAAGAAGAAATGGAGGAGTTCTGTTGTAGTTAAATGCCTTCTGCTTCAACTCATAACCAAAAAAAACACCAACCACAGAGGATGAATTGGGACTCTTCACTTCCTTCCTGTTGCTTCTTTCTCCTGTGCACTGATGAGAAAAAGAAAGTTCATTATTAATGCAAGTTTATGCAAGTTTCAGAGGGTAATAAAGAGTGTAAATCAGCAATACATGAAATCACTTCCTCTGCTCCCAGGACTGCAGCTCCCGTTAGTGATGTGAATCTTCTCAGTGTCCTTTATGTACCAGAGGATGGGGCATGGTAAATGGGTGGGGGAAAACACGCTGGAGAACGTGAGAATGATCAGTGAAAGCAAACGGGGATGAAAAGAATGTTTGTTTAATTGTTTTTAAATTACAGATTGGCTGGCAGCAAGCTTCAAGTGTTCCTTGCTACGCTCAGCAGCAGTGTAAGGATTAAGTGATGGTGTTTATTCCTAGAGATGATATTCACGTGCTTATCAGGGATTTTACAGGTCTGGCCATGGTAAAATGGTTTGGAGGTGGAAAATCATCACATGTTTAGATTAGCTACTGGAGAGGAACAGCAGAAAAAGGAAATTCTTTTCACTCCAGAGAGTGCTTTAAAAAATTTCTGCAGCGTTCTGGAAGCAAAGTTGGAAGCTGACCCAGTGCTCCAGGGCCAGAAGTCAGGCTCTGGCCTTGGGCTCTCTGTGACCCAGAGGCTTTTCCCCGTGGGTGCAGAGCACAGCGAGGCGCCTCTCGGGGGTCAGTAGCAGTGGGGTTATCCTGTGGCCAGCAGAAAGGCAATTCCATTTGGCAGGGAACCGCTTGGACTATTTTAACCAGTACTGCTTAGGAATCTGCCTTTGAGGTAGTGACCGCAGAGCTTTTCCTGCTGCAGCAGCTCCCACAGATTGATGAACTCTCCGGTAACTTTGAAAGCTGCTTTCCCGGGTGTTCTGCATTTCCTTTAATGCAGAGCCGCTCTATTCCGTGTCGAGCCTGCCTCTCTTCTCCGGGTTCCTTTTCCCGGCCCCGCTTCTGTCGCTCGAGGTGAAGCGGCGGGGCCGGGCTGACCCTGAGCGGCTGCGCTGCGGCGGCGGCGCCAGCAGAGGGCGCGCGGGGGCGCAGGTACGGCCCAGGTGAGCGAGACCCCGAGGGGTTGGGGTCTGAGATCAGGGGAGACCCGGAGAGTTTGGGGTCTGAGATCAGGAGAGAGAGACCCGGAGAGTTTGGGGTCTGAGATCAGGAGAGACCCGGAGAGTTTGGGGTCTGAGATCAGGGGAGA